>CAJDSM010048074.1:704-16052 GCA_903981925.1 Ostrea lurida | reverse complement strand
CAAACCTGTATCAGACAACAAACTTATATACAGTAAACAAAAATTTGTGTACAGAAACAACAAATGTATGTACGCAAACGTAAACAACTTATGTACCAACAACACAACTTATGTTCACAAACAACAACTTATGTACACAAACAAGTCAAACTTATGTACACACCAACAACTTATTACTACAGAAACAACAACTTAATGTACAGAAAGAACAACTTATGTACATGAAACAACAAACTATGTGCAATGAAAACAACAAACTCATGTAACGACAAGCATCAATTTATATGGAACATAACAAACTTAGGTAGGGAAACAAACTTATAACTATCAAGAAACAACCAAACTTAGTGTGAGAAACAACAAACTTATTACAGAAACAACAAACTAACGTATAGAAACAAACTTAATGTTACAGAACAATCAACTTATGTTCTAGCTCGTTATACGTATTGAAATAACACGGCTGTTGATATATTTGGATTTCTGCATTCATTCGTATTAAATACACAGGCTGTTGGCTATATTGGATTCTACGCTTATCGTATTAAATAACAGGCTGTGAATATATTGGATCTACCGTTATCAATATTAATACACAGCTGTTGATATATTGGATTCTACGTTATTGTATTAATCCACAGGCTGTTGAGTATATTGGATTCAACGTTATTGTATTTCAATACAACAGGCGTTGGATATATTGGATTCTAACCGTTATTGTATTAAATACACAGGCTGTGTGATATATTGGATCTATGGTTATTGTGTCAAATGATGAATGAAATTCCTCTCTCGACCTCGCGCAGGCGCCACAGATGCGAGTCCCTGGCCCACGTCGTCTTCTCACCAGACAATTTGCTTCCATAAGGAACGAGGGAGTGAAAAAATCTGAATATCAGGATTACCCTGAATCACACGTTTTGTACAACAGGATGAAGTCGATGATTATCAAATCAAACACTAGCGTTTTGTAAACAGAATGAATCAAGCAATGCAATCTAATGATCTCACAAAATCACACAATAGTTTATAACAGCGATGAATCAAATGCATCAACCTGAATCACACCACAACGTTTTGATAAACAGGATGATCAAATGCATGCAAGCAGACTGAATCCACACAACGTTTTTATAAACGGATGAATCAAATGAGTCAACTGAATCAACACGTTTATAAACAGGATGAATTCAAATATCACACTGAATAACACAACAGTTTTAACACTCAAGGATGAATCAATTGATCACACTGAATCAACACATTCAACGTTTATATAAACAGCGATGAATCAAATGATCAACACTGAATCAACACGTTTATAAACATGAATGAAATCAAATGAACTCACTCTAATCAACACACACTTTAAAACAGGATGAAATCAAATGATCACACTGAATCAACACTTTATAAACAGGATGAAAATCACATGATCACACCTGAGATCAAGCCAACATTTTATAACAGATGATCAATGATCATCACTAGAATAACACGTTTATAAACAGGAATGAATCAAATGATCACACTGAATCAAACAACCATTTATAAACAGGATGAATCAAATGATCACATGAATCAACACAAACGTTTGTAATAACAGATGATCAAAATGATCACCGAACTAACACAAGCGTTTTATAAACACGGATGAATCAGAATTGAATCAATCAACACATACGTTTTGTTATAAAAGCATGATCATGGTCCTTAAATTAAAAAGCAATTATACTCGACTATGGTGCAGTATATTCCTTACCCCCCCCCCCCCCCCCCCCTTACAAGAAGAATCCCACAACTTACCAGATTTTCCTTCCCTCAATGCAGGCCCCATCCAGCTGTCCGATCCCCCCCCCACTTTTTCACGCAAACTTTTGGGGAAGGGAAAAATCTTTCTCTTTAAACATGAAAGGGGAAAAATTCGGACTGTACTGTCTCTTTTTCGACGATTGATAATCAATCGCAAAACTAAAATTCAATCGAAGCTTTTAGAATTCTATCAAATTCACGGACGAAGCCTTTACAATCATCAAAACCACAGTGAAAATTTCTTTCTCACATTTACACCAGTGTGAGACTTGACTTACCCATGTAAGCACAGCCATGGAGATTTTTCGATCTGTCACACTGCTGCGACAGTCAATTTCAATTGTGAAGTCTACGATTATGTTTCTATAATTTACGTTCCACGGTGAATGAAATTTTTTTTTTATTATTGTTTCGTTTAAAATTTCAATTTGAGTACCGCTTCCTGGCGGACAGTATTGAGTTTTTTATTTACACTTGCAGTGTAACCATATAAGGGTATGTCTTTCTGTATCTAATTAGTTTTGTTTAAAGGTTCAATAAAAGATATTGATAATTTTGTATAGTTTCATCAAAGCTACCCCGATTTTAACGCACTAATCAGTGAATAAAAGTGAGAAAAATAATCCTTCATTATTTACTCGTGTGTGATAAGGAAATTCCATCTCGGGAACAAGATTCGCTGTCTAGGACTTCAGCAAAGCTCGTCCTAGACTGCGAATCTTGTCCCATCGGTGGAACTTTTCCTATCCCACACTCGTCACTAAATAAGATTCTATTAATCTTTCAAACTAAGCCATCTGAACGAAACAAAACCTGGTTAGGGTGACCTGACGAAGAACGGAGATGGATGTCGTCCCCGTTTGTGGGACAGAGCTCTCGTCGTGTTCCGGACAACTTCCCTGAAGCCCTCCCCTGTCTATCAGTCCCTCTGACATAACTTGCATTCCACAACTATGATCTACCGCGAGGAACGACTTGTGCAGAGAAAATAAAACCCGATGATGGTCTCAGATAAAACCCGATGTCATCATTATAATAAACTTAAACATTCCCACCTACTGGATCGTACGTGAGGACCACCTGTAAAAAAAATAAAACCCGATGTATCATAATAAACTTACAAACCCCACTGGTTCATAACCGTGAGGACGCACCTATGGTGAAAATAAAACCTCGATGTTGCTCATCAGATAATACCCGATGGTTATCAGCAATCATTATAAACTTAAACATTCCCCCCACTTGGTCGTACCCATATGACTGGCACATAATGTGAAAAATCAAAACCATGGAGGCCACCTAATTGGTGAAATAAGAAACGGTGAAGGAACCACCTAAGTGTGTGAAATAGAAAACCTGAGGACCACCTAATGGTGAAAATAAAATTTTGTTTCTTTTTTTGTGAGTGACCACCTAATGTGAAAATAAAACCGATGAGGACCACTAATGGTAAAATAAAACCGCGAGGAACAACTAATGGTGAATAAAGTAAAACCGCGGAGGCACCCACCTAATTGGTGAAAAATAAAACCGCGAGACACACTAATGGCTCAAAAATAAACCGTGAGGACTCACCTAATGGGTGGAAATAAAACCTGTTGAAGGACACCTAATGGTGAAATAAACCGTGAGGATCCACCTAATATATGAAAAATAAAATACCGTGCAGACACTAATGGTGAAAATCATAAACCGTGAGGCCAACCAATGGTGAAAATCAAACCTTGAGGACCAACCATATGTGAAAAATAAATACCGTGAGGACCACTCTAAATGGTGAAAAATAAAACCGTTAGGACACTCTAATGAGAAAAATATAAACGTGATGGCCGACCGTAATGGTGAAAAATAAAACGCGTGGAGGACCACTAATGGTGAAAATATAAACGTGAGGTACCTAGCTAATGGTTAAAATAAAAAACCGGGTTGGAAAAAAAAGGAAACCGATACCTAAGGTGAAAATAAAAGAACGTGAGGGGACAACTAATGTGAAAAATAAACCGTGAGGTACAACTATGGTGAAAAAGTAAAACGTGAGGGACGCAACTATATGGGTGAAAACTAGAAACCGGTGAGGACCAAACACTGGTGAAAAGTTAAAACGTGAAGACCAGACTAATGGTGCAGAATAAAACCGTGAGGACACCTATATGGTGAAAATAAAAACCCGATTTGTCATAGAAATTGTTTTCCCTCCCCCAGGTTTTCCTCATTGACAGCCTACTACAGATGAAGGAGACAGACTTTAATGCCCTGGGTCGGATGTGGAGCATGACGCGTGCTGACGGTACATCGGTCACCATTAAATCTGACATGGATGGGAATCCCGCCGAGCTGAAGTTTGAGGAGCGGGAGGATTACTGTGTAGCGGTGAAGGAAATCCGGATGAATGAGTTTAATTCTCAGGTAATTCTTTTAAGAGACAAGCAATTACAAGCCATGTGCAAATTTGTTGTTGGTTTGTAGTTTTAAAAAAAACAGTTTGGGGCCCCTAAAATTACTTTCAATTTGAAAAACAAAAGTGTTGTATGCATTTCTTATGTATGTTTTTCCCATAGAAATTCGTTGGTAATTTCAAGATATAGCATTAATAGTGGACATTTTCCTTTGTGCAAATATGCAACAACTCAGTGGAGACAATTGATACTGTGTCTTATTGTGGATCCTTTTAAGGTACATCATGGCAGAAATTTTTCTTCTTTTTTACGAAATAATAAAAAAAAATGCTTAAAAAACAAATACCCCCCCCCCCCAAAAAAAAAACCTCAGTAGAATTGTTCATTTCTGATGTCAGATTATGAGAAATGTTGCAAAATTGGTGGTGTCGGGTGAATAGATTGCTAGGCACCTTTATGACTCGTCATTTCTGTAGTACATGTATTTATTTGTTTGACTAGATTGAGGCCCTACAGAGAGAACAGAGAGTGATTAATTGTGTCTGATGCTAAGTATTGGTGTCTGTGTATTCTTAAAACCGTTTTCTAAAGCAGAAATTTCTTAGTGGGTTCACACCCAACTTAGAAAGATAAAAAAGCATCCCATAGTCCATCTTTGTTTTGTCACTCATAAGTGTTCGACTCGCACAACTTGGTTTCTTCGATTGGAAATTTCGAAAGACTGACCTATTAAATTATCTTTCATTCTCATTAACTCTTAAAAATGGGGGGGTATTAAAAATAAAAAGTTTCCGTTCTTCACACTTGTAGAATTCTTTAGATTTAGGACCTCGAGCCCAGGCGTATTTCTTAACGCAATAATTTTGCACGAGGCGATATTATTAATGTATTGGTAAGAATATTTTTATAGAATTCACTTCCACTCCTTCCGCACGGCGCGGTAGAGAGATTTTGTGTTATATTACAGCGGGTGGGGAGCCAAATATAGTTTAGCTGAATCATTAGAATAACGTCAAATCGTTTTGCAGAACAAGAGTCACCGCACCCATCTCTTGCCCTTGCGAAAAAAAAATGGACCACTTTATCAACAATTTTCCGTGCTCAATACCGGACACTCTTAGCTCTGCAGACCAATTCTGGTACTAGGGAACTGATGTATATCAAAACAGGTTGAATCATTACATAGACATGGCGTATCTCGATTTACCACTATAAGAGAATAAAAGCTCTGCAGGTATCAAAAGAGATTCTGCAAAATTGGCTGTTGTCTGTGGGTCTACAGTTAGATGCAAAAATCGTAATAGAGCTTTGAGAAGCCCTCATAGGATCCACTCTGTATGAGGACCAGATAGCAATGTCCACTCATTCATTTACTCGACAAACATATTTGTGTTGAAAAGGAAAAAAAATCACATATAATGAGCCCATATACTTTCCAATAAACAAGTGGTGAATTTACACTTAACATATCTTAGAGTCTAAACGAGTATCAACGAATAATGATTGCCCTGTGGGCCATCAATGGTTCAGAAAGAACCTGTACCGTATGTTATGATTCCAGGGTCATTATTTCTAACTCTTTACCTTGCACAAAAACAGATGTCATCATCACTAGGTTCAATCCGAGAAATCCGCCAATTCCGTCGTAACCAACATTCTGCAATAAAGTTCCTAATTTGCAGTTTCATTTTTTAATTACAATTAGGTTCCATAAGACTCCAAGTTATCGCTGTTCGACTAGATCATGAGCCATAAAAGTGTGGGAGTTAAGAAAATGGCTTAACCCTGTGGATGAGAAAACAGATTAACCTTCGACCTTTGGTGAATTTTTCTTGGTAGAGCACTCTAGTAGCTGTAAAATCTAAATTCAGGCAATGACCCGTGTACTTACAAGTATGAGTTACGAACATTGATACTGTGATCAGAATTATTGGAGACGCCACGTGCAAGCAATGTTCAACTGACTAGGGATGCTACTAACCTAATGTATCTTTCCTTACGTTATTATCTTTGTTCATCAAGACCCGTCATTAAAATTATCTGTTCATAAAGCTAAATTATTGAGAGTAAGTTATAAGATACCCACAGATTAGTTATTAAGTCTCCTTTGTTTCCGACTCACCTTCAGATGTCTTAGATGTCGATAGACACCAATCGGTGACTGTACTTTATATACAGTCAATACCATTTGTGTTTTATGAATAATATTGCCACAACAACTTTCTACTTGCAATCGCCATATATATAGGGGACATGCTACATACTTTCTATTTCTACATTACTTTTTGCATTTTGAAAGTAATATCTAGATAACCTGAATTTCTTAAATCTAGAAAATCTAGAGTGACGCGCAGATAGCACATTTGAAAAAAACTTGCCTTCAATTTTTAATCCACCTTAGCGAATTTTTCACTTTCAATCATTAATGTCGTCCCCATTACTTCGTTTTCAAGTGAGGATGGATCATATCTATCAGTTTTGGTCCCGAAACCATAGCATGTGCCGTATTTGACAGTGGAGATACGGGTGGAGTGTTCTTGGATGCTTCTCCTTGTATTTTGGGGTAATGATCTGACTAAGATTGCAAACCTCCTCCTGAAACTACTATTTCCGGGCATATGCCATTCTACGTATACATAATTGATATGGGCCATAAAATCTTTTATATGTACAGTAAAGGATATATATATGTAGTTTGTTGCATATGATGCCATGGTTAAAATTTTGATCCTCGTTAATACCAATTTATATTGTGGAGTTTAGCTAACAGTTGTGATCTTAAAAAATTCATTTTGTACCTGTAAATTTGCGCTATGAATCAAGCTTGTCAGCGCATACAGACAACTTCCAGAATCCCGAATTTTATAAGAAACTTCAATATATCTTTTGTACGCTCCATGACATCACTATATGGTCTAGTTTGTGGGCATAAATTACTAGGAGAAATTTGATCCTAACATAATTTTTGATGGGAGGTATTTAATGCACTTGGGTTGCAGTTGCACACTTCACCGTCAAAAAATTTTGGTTAAAGTCCTCCTTCTATAGCTGGTCATGTGTCCGACTAGTGTATTAGTTACCCACTCAAATCCTACCCCTACATTGGTTATATTGGTAACTATACAGCACATACTAGCTTGGATATATGAGAATTAAAATAGAATGGACTGTAGAGTTTCGCAACCATATTTTTGGAAACCCTTCACACTAAATGTTGGATAATGACATAATATAAAAAAGTCACGATGAGTATTAATTAGATCTATATATATGATAGGGACTACAGGTATGTTAGCTGGACAATTAACTGTGCAAACTTGTGTACTAGGAGAATTTGAATGTACTTAAATGCTCAGCTCAAATAAGTGGCTGGATTTACATAAGGCACTTTCATACTTTAGTTGGGGGAAGACAATCGTGTTTTTATAGACTTTCCTAAAAACTTTAGTGGTAACTTCCTTACTATCTTAGGACCGGGTGGTACTCTCAAGAACTCATTCCCCGGTATCAAACAGATCTATGACATCATCTCCATTAAGAGTGGCCCTCAACGGTACGATAGTGAGTGACAGTGGGTGAGAGGACAACGTTTATTTAACATGTACGCACGTCACTTATTGCTTTCTTTGTGCGTTCTGGGTTTTTCTCCTGACTGACCCAACAACAATCGCAGTATCCCTTTATCTTTCCATCCTCCCTCTTCGGCACTTGGTCCTCAACGTACACATTAAAGCGTAATTTTTTAGTTCGCTTGCACCCACCGACTTCTCGACTATGCGCTGAGTCCCTATGTTCCGCGTGTATTATTTTTGTTGAATTCATCTCACCACGGTCTCTGCACGCTTTAATTGTACTTGTTACCCTTCCCCGGTTTATTCTTATTTGGTGTATTTCACCCTTCACGTCTTGGATTCACTGCCAAATAACTGTAAGTTTTTATTTTTTCACGATTATAGTTGGTCCTCAACACGTTTTAAATTTTTCACACAATTCATGTGTGGAGTTCCTTCACGGTTTTCATTTCTCGCTCAAACAATATAGGTGGTTCCTCACTGGATTTACTTTATTTTGGTATTTCAACCATTAGGTGTGTCCTCCGGTCGGTTGAATCTTTTTCACCATAGGTGGTACTCACGGTTATTCTTTTTTCACCATTAGGTCCATGGACCCTAATGGCTCCTTCAAAACTGCTGTTTTATCTTTTCCACTGCCATTAGGTGGTTCCTCACGGTGTTTATTTTCATCCATAAATTAAAGTGGTCCTCACGGTTTTTTGGAGAATCTTTTTTGGCTCACTCAAAATTGGTGTGGTTCGCGCTCAAGGATTTATTTATGTCTTCAACAAGAATTTCAGGATGTATTTGGTCTCCTCTGCAGCACTGGTTTTATAAATTGACACCATTGAGGTGGTCCTACACACGAGACTAGCTTTTATTTTTCATTATAAAATTAGTGAAGTGGTACCTCACGGAGTTTCACTATATTTCAACCCCTTTAAGCTGTGGTCCTCGGTTTTACAAAATTTACAAACCATTCGGCATGATTCATGTGCAAGAGTTTTATTATTCACTAATTCACAACCAATTATGGTGGTACCCTCATCTTTACCTGGAAGCCAACGGATCACTCTTTTCAACAATAAATCGATGTGAGAGAGATGTAATGACAGTAGACACGGCGCGGGCGGAGCCGCACAGGGGCGGGTTTAAATTTTATAGTGACATTAGAGTGGTGCCTAGACGCGGAGGGTGTTGTATGTTATGTGGTTCAAGAAAAACGCGCCGACTCAAGTTAAGGTGGTCCTCAGAAGGCGGGGGGGGGAAGGGCATGGTTTTACATTTTTCACCATATAATCATAAGGTGGGTCTCTCTCACCGGTATTATTATCTTTCCCATTAGGGTGGTCTACTGCGACCTTGGTTCTGTATTTTTCAAACCTATTCAGAG
This sequence comes from Ostrea lurida, assembly GCA_903981925.1. Taxonomy (NCBI): domain Eukaryota; kingdom Metazoa; phylum Mollusca; class Bivalvia; order Ostreida; family Ostreidae; genus Ostrea; species Ostrea lurida. The sequence continues at coordinate 6,897 of CAJDSM010048074.1, read as the reverse complement.
GTGGGTCGCTACTCAGAGGTTTTATATTATTCAACACAATTTCTGTAGGTTGTGATGGATCCCTCACTACGACTTAAAGCACCATTCTGGGGTATTTTTAAATTTTTACAGTGTAAGGTGGCTCACATCCTTCCACTAGGTTTTAATTAATTTGCCAATCCATAGGATAGGGGTCGCGCACACGGCTCCATCGGAATTGGTAAACTGGCACCCAGTAGGTGGGATGTTAGTGAACAGAGATTTAATTTTACAATTGAGTGGATTTGAAAAGATCAGGGGGATGCCTGGTGTTTATCGATGCACACTATCACCGGGGCGGGTTTTATTCTCGAGGCATATAGGTGGATTGCCGTGCAACGGGTAAATCAAGATCGATATAGTGCGGTGGTTTGATGATGAGTTTGGAATGTTTAAGAATGACATCCGGACAGAGAGGGTAGTTATATTTTTTTGAACTCAGGTCGCAGGTATGGTCCTCACGGTAGACCGGACCAAGTGGATGTGAGAAATGTTAAGTTTGAGTGAAAAGGTGGATGGACATTACCGTGGTTTATACGTGATGGAAGCAGCGGTCATCGTTGGGGTTGTATTTATATCTAACTGCCAGGATGGGTCCACCATCGTTGTTTCGTAAGTTTGGGTGTGGTGGCGTTGGGGCAGGGGGAGGTGGTGGGCGGTATGTCGGTGAAGTGGGTGGTGGAAATTCGGGCAAGTTCATGTGCAGAGGGAAGTGGAGGCAGACCAGGGAGGGGTGCTTCGAGGGACAGGTCTTGTCTTGACATTCGCTGGTAGTCCTCTGGTCCCCCACCAGGAACGGGAGCGCACTCTAATGCTGCCCGTCTGCCGGTTCTTCTGTGGCGTCGAGGTTCTAGACCTTACATCCAGGATCTTTTTGTATCGTGGCAGTGGCAGGATGGGTAGTTTGGGAAAAGATTACATAGAGATGACTTCCTTAGTAGCGGCGGTAGTGTGGGGAGTAGGGAGAAAATTCGCACCTCCGAGGGGAGGAGATCTCGCTCCAAGTTCTAGGACGTTAAGGCGGTTTGCTGAGTCCTAGCACAGGAATCTTGTTGCGCCCGGAGGGGAGTGAGAATAAAGTTCCCTATAGTGCCCACTACGAGTAAATAAAGTAAGGATTATGAGTTGTTGTCTCAAGAAATTTTATGTCACACTGTTAGTCCGCGGTAGCAAAGATCGGGAGGTGCTTTGGATCGGAAAGATTTACGAATTATTGCAAGGTATCCATATTTATGAGACTTGTAGAAACAAAAACTAATTAGACTAAGTGGGCAGAAAAGACATACCCTTAATGGACTTTCACTCTTTGCAAGTGTAACACCCAAAACAACTCCAATACCTGTATTCCGCAGAAGGTATATCAAGATTGAAATTTAACGAAACCAATAACAAAATAAATTTGCGAGTATCGACGTGAAACCGTACTAATTATGGAAAGTATATGACCGGGTTCATGACGAGATGAAATGACTGTAGGAGTGCGGCAGCAGGTGTGATCGAGAAGAGGAATCTCACAATGGCTGTTGTCTACAGCAGTGGGTAAAGCAGTCCTCACACTGGGGCTAGAGAAGATGTGAGGAAAGAATTTGTTCACTCCGTGGTTTTTGAATGTGATTGTAAAGGGGTTCGTACTGAGATTTGGATAGAGTACGTAAAGGCTTCGAGTTGTAATTTTGGTAGAGTTGTGTGGCGATGAGTATCGAGCGTGAGACAGAGACGACGTGGGACATTCCGAAGTGGGCCTTCGAGTAAGAGGGTGTGCCTCAAGTACGCGGTGGAATGCGGTACAGCGATGGGGGCCTGCATGACGGGAGGGAAGAGGAAAATCTGGTAAAGGTTCGGTGAGAGCACTTCTGTCTTGGAAATGACCAAGGAAAATATAAGCGTCGGCAACATAGGTCAGCAATCATTGTGTTTTGGATTTAAAGGACGATGGGAATGAGTCATTCGGTTTTGTACAAAGCGTGTTGTGTTGTGAATTATGATGATCGATTTAAACTTCGATTGAGAGTCAATCAAAGTTGGATGGCGGCTGTGTTATAACAGACGCTGTGTGTCTTTCTCCGTTTAGCGATTCAGGTGCTGCTGCAATTTGAAGGGTATGACGGGCTGGGGGGGGCGGTGTGGATGAGATGAGAGAAACGGGGTGTGGGTGGTGCAGAGGGGGTGGTCAGGCTTGTGAGGGTCAGTCGGGTTGAATTCATCCAGTTTATAAAGATGTGGTGTGTGTTGAGGATTGCAGGGTGGTGATGTGGCATGAGTGTTGATTCATCGCTTGTTATTTAAAAAACGTGGTTTGGATGGTTCCGTTGTGGAATCAATTGTGATTCATGGCCTGTTTAGTAAAAGTGATTTGTGTTGGAAATTGAGAGGTGTGATGATGTTTTGGTAATCTCACTTCCTGATGATGTGTGATAGAAACGTGATATGAAAGATTGTCCGTGGGTGTCATTTTGATTCACTCCTGTTTCTGAGAATGGTCTGTGTTGATTCAGTTGTAGAAGTCAATAATATTGATTCATCCTGTTTGATGGCAAAGCGTATTAAAAAGCGGTGTTGTGTGGAGCGGTATTCAGTTGGAGAGTCAATTAATTTGATGACTTGGCAATTTCCTGTTGGCGGTATAAAAGGAGCGTAGCCTGGTTGTGGTTGATGGTTTCACATCGATGGTTGAGTCCAACTATATGATTCATATCATACCGCTGGGTGGCTCATATGTGGTAAATGTTGTGTGCTGTCTAGTGTTGGTGGAAAAGCGTATGCAAAATATTGTAATGAGATCAATCACTTGTTTAAATATAGACCTGGTTGAGGTGTGTTGGTCTTCAGTGTTGGCATTCATGTGTGGTCTTGTGTATGTCGCTCAAAATCTGTTTATCAAAACTGATTCTATTGTGTTGAGTTCAAGTGTGGAATCTATCTGTGCATATCAAGTGACCTGGTTTATTATAAAACGTGTGTGTTTTGATTCGTGTGAGAAGTGCAATCATTAGATTCATCCTGTTTTAATAAAACTTATTTAGTGTGATTTGTGAAGACTCATTATCATCATGGTGGTATGATGTCGTGATCTGGTCATGCGTATCTCTGTAGGTTCCCTAATCCTAAGCGCAAAATATCGGGGAGTTTCATAATGGTGTGATGGATATCTGATAACATCCACTTCAATCTATTAAGAAAACCACCGTATCCGTAGGATGGTTTGACAAGGCCTGGCACAACAACGTTGTTGCGTACGTCCGTGTAAATCCTGAATTCGAGATTTTTGGATCCCAGTCTCAGATCTCTATCATCCTGATAGGCGCTCTTGTAAGGAGTGATTCGTGAGGAATGAGGGAGATAGATAAGAGTTGAGGGGGGTAGAAATTGCTTTGAGTGCCCCCAGCGACGTGGGCGAGGGGACTGCCGCCTCGCCTGTGTGCCGCCCGGCTGCGGAGGTCGAGAGAGGAAATTTCACTTCATGCATTGATACAAGTACATGAATGCAATATACCATAAAGGAGCCTGTGTATGTGATCCAATCGACACGTGAATCCAATGATAATCGAAAGCCCGCTGGTTGGTCAAGTTAGAATAACGGTACGCCACAGGCCATGAGGGGTGGACATGGCGAGTGAAGGATCCGATGGTAGGGGTGAAGATCATGGGTTAACCGCGCTGGTGGTATGGGGGCATAGAGTAGGTAAAGGGTTAATGGAGTAGAGTCTCAAGGATCAGTGACAAGAGGGGGTCGGGACAAGGTCAACGCCCTGGGGGTGGTATGTTAGTGGATGGAGGAGCCTGTGGGGGGGATCACAGATATATCGAGAAACGGAGCCCCGTGGGAGTTTATTGTAGATACCGAATGGAGACGAGGTAGAAGTGCAGGGATATTATCACGAGCGCGGTGGGGGGTAGGTTTCGAGTGACGAGTAAGGTAGGGTAGAATCCAAGTATATCAACCAGCCTGTGTGGTATTTAGATACGATAGATGGTAGCTAAGCCATCGGAGTGGTGCAGGGTGGGGGTTTACTTGTTTTGCTAAGTATGTGTTGGTCTATCTATAGTGAGGGGAGGGTAAAGTTTGGTTATGAGGTCTATTTGTGAATACACCGTTGTTGTTCGCTTCGGTGTACACATGAGTATTGATGTGTACTTCTGTGTATCCAGGAGGTATCAGTTCTGGTTTCTACCGGTATAGGTTTGGTTGGAGTTTCCAGTACATAAAGTTTGCTGGTTGCGGTTGTTGGCGCACGCGCATGAGCAAGAGATGAGCATTTTTGTTGTGGCTTGTTTGTCATGTCCACGATACGTGTCGTTAGGGGGATTTGGAGGTATGTATGGTGGGGGCATCGGTTCGTAAGTTGTCTCGTGTCGCCGCGATTTCTCGGTCCTGGATTGGCCGGGACGCACGAGGTTTGTGGTGGGCATCAGGTGTCTGGCGGTGTGACTGACACATTCTTTTCCTAGGTGTTCCATGGTTAGGAGGAAGTAACAGGCATTCGCTTGTTGTCTGAGATTGGGTGACGTCGAGCAGGGTGAGGTTGCTTGTATGTGTGTTCACACTGTGAACGAGTCGCATTCTTGCTCATGTCAATAGGAGGAGTAAGCGATTCCTCAATTGATCCAGGCCTTCAACGTTGTGACAACATTTACTTGCCTATCAAGCGAGAAAGGAGTAAGCATTCCGCCCATTGACCAGTCACGGTGACTGCGGCACGCGGCACGTTATGTGTTTCTGTTCTGGTGTCTAGGGTTGGTAGGTGACTTACGTAAAGGCGATTTCTCTCCGCGTTGTTTCAACTGACGCAGTCACACCTTGTGACACGGCACCGACGAGTATTGTTTGCTTTGGTGTGTGTCTGTCCCTGTCTAGGCGGAAGTGGAGTTCAAGCTGATTTTGTGTCCCATCTTTGTTGACCAGCTCCACCTAACACTATGGTGGACACATTCTCCCTTGGTCCCTAGGAGGAGTGTATAGCATCTCCCATTGACCATCACCTTAAGTTGCGTACCGTGTACGGTGAGTTTGTTGTTTTCTAGCTGAGGTAATTTGCTCGATATTCGTCAGTCTTACTCACACAAGGACAGATGCCGAGAACACCACGCCTTATCGAGCCGGGCTGGGTCCAGGCATTGGGCCAGTACGTGACTCCAGTAGGCGTGATGGGGTACTGGATCGCGTGCCCGGGCCCATTGGAAGAAAGTCTGTGGGCGGAGCGGGAGGAGGGTCGGGAGGACTCCGGAGGGCGGAGGGGGGGGGGGCAGTGGGGGGCTGGCGGCGAGCGTTTGAGGGGCATCGTGAGAAGAGTGGTTGGTGGGCACGATAGGTGGTCAGGCGGTAGGGACAGGGCAAGTCGCGGAGCGTGAGATGGGTGTTTTCGTTGCCAGGGTAAGGATGTGGAGACACGCCGGAAAGGTGAGATTACGCCAGTAGTGCGGAATTGGTGGTTGGGGTCTAGGGTGTTGTGTAATGCAAGAAAGACGCGGTTGGGCCGCCCTAAATGCTTTCAAAATTTAAAAAACAAAAGTGGTTGGGTAGTGTATTTCTTGAGTGGATGTGTATTTTGCCACCCATGAGGAATCGTGGTGATTTGCGGAGATATAGCCTTAAATAGGGGAGCGAGTTTCGCTGTGTGCAATATTGCCATCAACTCAGAGGAGACGAATATATTGGTGTCTATTGTGGATCCTGTTTAGGTACAGGTCATGGGGGCAGGGAAATTTATGCTGTATTTGGTTTCATGCAATAAATAAAAAAAAAAAAAGGCATAGTCACAAAACAATACCGCCCCCCCAGGAGGAGGCCGGGCGGGCGGGGCGGCCGGGCGGGGGGGGGCCCGGGCGGGAGGATAACGGGAGGTAGAGGGGGATTGTTCATAGTTCTGATGTCAGATTGACGGCAGGAAAATGTGTGGGTGCAGGAATTGGGGTGGTGTCGGTGAATAGGATTGCTAGGGCACCGGGGTTGTGAGTGACTCGTCAGGGTTGTCCTCTAGTACGGTGAGTTAGGGTGGGTGTGTGTGGCTAGATTGAGGCCGGCTATCCGAGGAGGGGCTGTACTGGGAACAGGTATTTAATGTGGTGTTATGACTAGATTGAGGCCTAGAGGAGGGGGCTTACCTGAAGGTATTTAATTGTGTTTGACCTAGATTGAGGCCTAAGGAGGGGCTTACGTGAAGGTGGTGCCGGCCAG
>CAJDSM010048070.1:0-12632 GCA_903981925.1 Ostrea lurida | reverse complement strand
TCATTAGTGGCTCTTCATGAGCTGGGCTATGCTGGTAGTGTAGGTATCTTTTTTGTTATGGATGTCGAGGCCAACTACTAACAAAATAGGAGTTTTTGAGATGCTTTGCCAGCCTGGGTTATAGACGAAATCTCGTTAAAAGTCATCATTCGCAAATTCTCGGTCGCTATAAAATGCCTTGTTTGCGATTAACAAATTATCACTCATGTCATATGTTGACTGATTTGTTTCATACCCTTTGTTAGACTGTCCATTTTCCTACTGGAATTTGACTACGGGTAATCCCGTTTTACTTTTAATTTCGACCTAACGGGCTTCACGGCGGGTGTGGACCGGTCAGCAGAGGAGCTTTCCACCTTCCTCCATGGCACCCTGAGTCCTCCTTCGCTTTTGTCGGAGGTCCGTGTTGCCGCTACACCGATTTTGGTATATTTTTTTTTGGATTCGTGATTACGTTGACACAATGTTAACTTCGCCTTTTTGTATATATTATATCTTTGTTTATATGTGTGAATTTAGTGGAACTATATTTCATTCCAATCATTTTGCTTAGCCGATATTATTCATCATAAGAAAAGAGCTTGACTGCATCATCCATGATAAAAGCAGTAAATCACATATGAAAGGGAAAAAGTTTCCATTGTTGATAAATAATAATGATGAATAATAAATATTATTTTTATGTATTGTAATGAAATTCATCATTGGTTCGTTTGATATCACGTGTCAAAGTATAGAAATGCGGATTGACCGGGTCTTTCTAATTATAAACATAACCAAACCGGTACATATATTACTGACCATCATCAGCATTCACCTTGTAATATCCACATTGTAATCTTTCTTTGTACCAAGTTTCATCAAAATCCCTCAAGGGTATAGGAAGAGTTGGGAAGACAAAGTATTTCGCATAAAAATTCCTATAAGTCCAAGAGTCCTAACTCCTTAAAAAAAACACCAGACAGCATTCCGCTTGCAATATGCATATCTCCACATTGTGATCTTTCTTTGTACCAAGTTTCATTCAAAATCCCTCCAAGGGTTCAGGAGGAGTTGCAAAGACAAAGTATTTGCAATAGAAAATCCCTAAGTCCAAGGTCCCTACTCCTATAAAAAAAACACCAGACAGCATTCCCCTTGCAATATGCACATCTTCACATTGCGATCTTTCTTTGTAACCAAAGTTCATAGAAAAAAAAAACCCAAGGGTTCAGGAGGAGTTGCGAAAACAAAGTATTTGGCATAGAAAAATCCTAAAGTTCAAGGGCCCTACTCACTTAAATATCGGAACGGTACTTCCCTTGTAATATGCACATCTCCATATGCACATATCCTTCTTTGTACCAAGTTACATTAAAATCCCCCAAGGGTTTAGGAGCAGTTGCGAAGACAAAGTGAAAGGGACAGACGAACAGACAGACGGACGACAGCGCTATAGCATAATACGCCCGCTTTTTATTCGGGCGTATAAAAACTCGGATTGACCTGAACTTTCAAATTATAGATTAGGGAAATTTGTAACGTGCAACAATGATTGTGATTCGCTGATGTTTGTCATTCCAACCAATCAAATTCTCTTTCCGGATCACGTTTAAACCTACTTCTGTGAGGTTACAACAAAAGACGGTGAAATGGGAATATTCTCTATTCATTACAAGTCATGTTTCATTGAAATTTATCAGTATAAAGAACCCACACTGAAATAAAAACAGCTTACTATTTTTTAAAAATCTCAACATGTTAAAAAAACAAAAATGCATAAAAAACAGCTTACCATTTAAAAAAAATCAGCATGTTCAGAAAAGAAAACAAAAATTCCTAAATTTATGAAGCTTTCTATGAAAAATAATATAACAAATGTAGCCCCATCTTCGCTAGCCAAGGGTTTTCGGTCAGAGTGGACCGAAAACCCTTGGCTAGCTAAGATGATGTAGCCCTTTCAATCGGTCAATCCATAAATATATCGACTTCACAGAAAAGCATATCGACCTCGCACTTTGTGCCCGGTCGATGTGCTTTTCTGTGAAGTCGATGGATCGACCTCATGAAAGGGCTATATTTGTATATGATTAGTAGATTATCATACACAATGCCAGTCGTAAAATGACCAAAATTGAGCAGGCAGCAAACTTAGGAATATGTATTTTTAGTCGTTTTCTAAGAAAAAGGCTTTCTCGTATACATACTCATTGATAATCCAAACATGTGTGTACCCTTGTGTCTGCTAATCATAAATGGAACCTTTTCCAACGCAATTTGTGCGACTGCAATATATCATGAGTAAATAGTATGAATAACGTTTTCTGCCTTGAATTGAAAGCGATAATTGGGGGAGGGTACGGAAACGTGATTGAAATTGAGGTCTGTAGATTCTCTATACTTTTCGTCCCGAAAAAAAATATTCCTTGCATATAAACACAGCTACAATATATTATATTTATCCTGTAAATATGAAATTGAACATTACATAACGTCCCAATAGAATATAACTCACCAGACAATAAATTGGGGCCTCGACCAAAATTGAGATACTCACCAGACAATATATTGGGGCCTCGACCAAAATTGAGATACCTTGATTGAGTCAGTAAAAATTGTAATTGCAATACAGCATCTGTGCGAGCCAAGTGTCCTCTAATCTACTCCTTGTGTCATCTTACGGTTCGAGTGTTAGATAGCCGTGCTCTTGACTTTCACCAAGGCTATCCAATCAAATTTGGCCAATTTCATACACTGATTGAGCAAATGACATAAAAAAACACACAAGTAGACCATCAATTTTAAAGAAGATCAGACAATGGCAGTATTTATCCTTTTAATCCGCGAAAAGGTTTTAAACGAGAATCGCAAGTAATAAAGTTGATTTTTATTAAGGAGCTCGTCAAAGAATAATCTGATACACGGCTAAAATAAAGAAAAGCATCATAACAATTCGATGTGTCACTCGAGATGTTTACAGGTATCAAGAGGCCGGAGTAACTCTGCCAATACGCATCCCGTAGATGGCAATCATTCAGGTCGGACTAAATCGCCAAGGGGTAGATTGAAGCGGACACTTGGCTCGCGAAGATGGCAATACAGGAGCATATAATTTCACAGATACCTTAGTAATAATACTTTATTTTGAATATCAGCAAGTTTTTATATACCTATGCGTACTATTTCACTGCCTTCTAAAAGAATATGTACACCATATAGCCATAGCTTTCTAATGTACTAACTTCATTGTTGCAGGACGTTCAAACTGCAGATGAAGATTTTGCTGATGATAGGTTGGTTTATAAACATAGAATCAACAAGATAATGTTTCAGTAAACTTACCGAGAGCAGATAGGAAAAGCATGTCATTTTTGTGTGTTTATTTGCAGCAATAGACTAACTTTAATGGTGCCTCCTGGAGAAACATTAAATGTGTTCAAAAAGCCAACCAGACCAGGCACGAAACGACCGACTCGACGTAACAATAGCATTGATGCTCAACCACCTCATACATTGGAGTGACCATGTATAGCTTTGATTGTCATGTTCATTTTGATTTACATATCGTAATATAATATAGCCTTTTAAAAAAAACATTACTTTTATGAGTATGTGGATTATGTTAGGAAAATTGTTGATCCCTTGTTGCCTTGCATTTTCTTGAATTGGATGCATTACTTAAATGATATATGTCCTTGTATGTACATGATCCTTGATACTGATTTACACATTTAACTAAAACTATTACATAACTGATACCATATTTAATGATTGTTCTTGTGTGCTTTATAAATAAAATTTTACTCGGATCACTTGTCCGTTTTCTTTAAGATGCATTGTCTGAAGATATCAATTCCATTACTTTCTCCCTTTCTTCTTCTTTGGTTGTATCTTTGAATTCAATAGTTCGTCTCCTAATCTTTTGATGTCTTCCCTTGTCAAATGACCCTCATTATCTTGACAACCATCGTACCGAAGTTCATCGTCGTCACTTCCATCGCCTGCTTCTATTCGGATCCTAAAGTTCTCGGGAGAAAGTTGACTTTCCAAGAACGCATGAAGCTAGTGATATAAACAGATTTAAGATATTTTAAAGCGTTTGTTATACCCCTTTCCCCTGCTCATTTTTTGTTGTTGTACAACTTTTGTACCATTTTCATGCACATGTATTTTTACTTACTTTGAACTGGTCTGATGTTTTGGACAGTTGAGGGATATCTGCTTGTTCTCGAACTAACAAGTCCAATTTACGAGAACAGTTCGCCAAATCATCGACTGGGTCTCCTTTGCTGTAGTTGTGGTAGGGCTGAGTAGATATAGGAGAATTAGAAAAGGAATATAGAAACATTTTGTTTGATTGCAATAACGTATTTCACCTATGTCGCTTGCAAAAATTTCATTGATGTTTCATTCTACATACATTTGCAATGATAAAGCGCTCAAGGCGGGTGTGACCGGTCGACAGACGGTGCTTAGTCCTCGGCACGTGATCCAATCTCCAAAATGTCCAGGGGTTCGTATTTTCCAACTATTAACCTGTATTCCGTTTAGGACTTATGAGATTTATCACTGTTTGTTATCTTCACCTTTTCATTAATATGCATTGATCTCAAAAGACTTACTGGCTTGAGTTTGATCTCGCTTAATTTGTCATATAGCGTGTTTATTCCAAATTGCAAATCTATCAGTAATTTTTCGTTCGCCCGCTCCTCTTCCATGGACTCTGTACACAATTTTTCCTCGCTGAAAACAAATTCCTGCAGCTCTTCTACCATTTTCCTTCCCCTGATTGAAAACGGGAATGTATCACTTTAGATGAAACGTTGAATTTGACTGCTTCAGAAACTTCATGGTTTCAACATAAAAGCAAGGTGGCCTCATGATAATGCATAATGTAAACTAGTCAATATATAACGGATAATAGTAATTGTATATGATCATAAACCAGTTGCGATTGAATTATTCAGTTTAAGTAATTTTTAAAAATATTCCACTTTCTTTCAAGAGTTATGTGCCCTTGAGGAAAATAAATGAAAAAAAATCACCAAAGTTTGTATGGGGATCCTCAATTATCCTTCAGAATATTGCTTAATTACTTGAATGTTGAAGTCTATGGTCCCATAAAATGAAAGATGCAATGTCAAATACTTTTAAAACCTTACCTGGCGAGCTGTCTTTGACTTGTGTATTTCATCTCCTCAAGGACTTTATTCAGTTTCTCGCGCTCTTCCAGGAATCGAGCTTTGGCATTTTGTTTTTCCCTCTGCTGTTGAATCAGTTTTCTGTGGGTGGAATTCTGGTCTGTAACCCTGAACACTATATCCTGAAACAAAATTAAATCCCAGAAGAAAAGATTATTTTCCAAATTTATTCCATTTTCGATTTCATAAAGAAATGTTCAGTAAACCGCTCCAAATTGTACTTCAATGGTAAATACATGTATACTAGTATATAGATTAGAGCAATGGCTAATGGAATAAACTCTTTGAATTAATCATTTCAAACGTATTGTCGAGTCTTGAAAATTGATTGGGAAAACCATAGCATACTGTACTAGTACTCTAATCTGTCGAAAAATTACATATACATGTATCTCCATCATCAACTCCCTATATTTCTGTGGCAACTTTCCATTATCATGCATATGGTGTTTATGTTTCTCAGCTGATTCAATACGCAAGAACTTGTTCTGCGTATGATCAGTTTTCTTGAGCTAGCTGTCTATTGACAAATAAGATGATGTTACAGGGGTTTTAANNCAAATACCTTTGGGAGTTAAAAAAATATATATATTTCGGTTGCACATCCCTACGTTCGGACNTGTTTGGTATAAAATGAGCATTTTGCAAATTCTATAATCGTTATATAACAAAATTAAATTAAATACATGTCAATGGTCAAATGCTGTCTGACGTGTTTCATATCAAATGTTAGGCCGCTCTTTACACGCTGATTTGACTGTATAGTTTATAAAGATATAGGGCTCGCAACGCTTTTGACAAATCGACCGAATATATGCTTACTTGCTTACCTGATCGCACCTCGGTATGCCAGGGGTCCGTGCTTGCCCTGTTTTGTTTGTTTGTTGTTTTGTTGGTTTTTTTGTATTATTTATACGAGTTATGAGATTGATCAATACTTTGCATACAATGACCTCTCCTTGAACTACCAAAATCTCGTCTTCAAAATCAAGCCTGGATGCCGGAAATATTGTTGCCTGAATGCCGGAAATACCGTTACATGAGATTCAATGTACAACAGTAATGAATACAAATATACAGTGCCGGGAAATACGTTGGGACAAGTATGAAACGTCATGATCAACATCATACGTTTCAAAAATGGTAAATAGACTTGCATTACNGGAGCAACTATATATTCTGCGTATCTTATTTCTATAGCCAGTTGGTATTAGGCATACATGTATAATGCATCTTAAATTGCACGAAGTGCAGCGACTTGATATGGTTTTAATTCATAACCGATTCTCAATCTCCGTATCGGACAAGTTACATATGTTGGGTCTGAATCCATGGTTTTTTGTCNTTGAGCGCAAGGTAGCTGCAGAGCTTTATAAATATTTATGTCTTCATCTGGACGGTCAGACAAAACGCTACAGTTCTGCAGCTAAGCGCAAGGTATCAAATGTAAAAATATTAATACAGGATTAAACATTTTTTGGAAGAATTTATCGATGTGAAAACTCTGGACAATTTACTCACAAACTGAATAAAAGTGCGATCTTATAATAATCTCAGTGTTATTTATTTACACAACAATAAATCCAAACACGTCACGTGATGTACTCGTGCACGCTTAAAAACAAATAAATATAGAGTGTACGGAAACTTGCCTCGTTTACAAAATTGATCATACGCAGAAAATGCTCTTGATCATTGATCAGTTGAGTGATATACACACCATCATTTACAGGTAGTAAAGAAATACTAGGAAGTTCACGATGGAGAATCTAAAATTATCCAGTTGGTCAGCTGAATTGCGAGTTTGTCGTTAATACCTGTTTTCAATAAAATATCCAGATATAANNNNCAGATATTTTAAAAATACTCAGGTTAATGCCTTTTGTTTCGAATTTACTAGTATAATTTTATCAAATCAACATGAATAAAAATAGATCAAACGTCTTCGTTATATCTAGATGTTGAGTTGACGGCCAGAGAAATGATCCAACAATTCTACTTTATTATACAATGTAATTTAAGTACACGAAAAAAAAAAAGAGAGCTAAAACTTAAATTAACAATTGATGTACACAAAATTGACAGAGAATATTTGGTAGATCTGTTCAATGTGTCAGTGTTTGAAATGTGTTAATACAAAGTGTTGAAATTACCTTGATGTCCGACACATTAAAAGCTCTCTTGATTTTCTCGATTCCTTCACTTAGTGTCAAAAGGTGTTCTTGTCTGTCACACTTCTTATCCACAGGAGACTTCACTGGCTTTAAGTCTTGAAAAGGTATTTGAAAGGCATAAAGTATTAAGATTTTCATGAGGCAGTGCTTATTATCAATGGTTTGATAAAGAATCCACACATATAACATATAGAAAACAAATCTGTACATGTATATATTTAATAGTGAATTTACCTGCACTATCCATAATAATGTTCACTTTAGCCTGAAAAAAAATATTACGTATCATTTGGACTTAGTCCGAATTTAAAACCTTGAAAGTTACAATTTTGAGTTTCCTTTTACTTGAGCTATTAAAATTTGAGTTAAGTCTACGTTTTGGGTGTTTTTAGTTTGTTTTTGTTTTTCTTTTTGAGAAAAAAACATATTACAGGATCAAACAAACGATCAAACCAAAAAGTTTGAACTATTCTACTAATTACTCCTCTCTCTCCTCGCTCTACCACTGGTTCTTTTTCGTTTTTCCACCTCCTTTCTCGCTTCTGTTGAGCTGGGCGTCTCGTGCTTTCTTCGCTTGATACGCGTTCCTTTCCATAATGTGCAATTCTATCTGAAGTCATAAAAATAACTGTGCCTTAAATTGTTGCACACAGAGAGGGGCGTAGGGAAAATGACTCCAGTACGACATAACAGACCGCTGCTTCTTCGTTGCTATTTACTGCCTTCTCAATCACGTGACGTAGTTCAAAAGCTCTTGTTTGGCACGAACCACGGACGACTGCAGTTTGTCGAGGCGTGCTGGATACAAACGGCTCTCCTACACCAGAGAAAAGAAATTCAAGAACCGTTATTTAACGAGATCTATCCAGTTCAAATATCTGTGTATTTACTGGCAATAAATCTACTCAAATGTTTTACCTCTTCCATATAGCGCATGATCTCTTCGTATCGCCTAGTAATGTTCCTTGCAGCTTCGAACTTGATTCTGGCTTTGTCTAACATCGTTTTGAATCTCCTGATTTCCTAGAGGAATACCAAATTTTTACTGAGATGACCCAAGGCGATAAAAATTAGTAGGTTAATCAACTACACTGTACTTGTTCATAACTATATAAATTGGCGCGAAGTAAACAGATGTGTTAAAACGTAATCATAGTCAAAAAAAAACCATATACAAAAATCGAGTGCTAGGGCAAACACGGACCTCTGACAAAAGTGAAGGCAGATCAGGTGCCATGGAGGAGTAAGCATCCTCTGCTGACTCGGTCACACCGTGACCCGTAGTCGAAACAAAAGTAAACGTGGTTACCCGTCGTCAAATCGAGTACGAAAATGACAGTCTAACAAAGGGTATGAAACAAGTCAGTCAACATATGACTTAATGATATTAAATTTGTAATGCAAACAAGTCATTGTAGCGACCGTAGAATTTGCGAAATGATGACTTTAAACAAGATTCGTTATAACCCTGCAACATCAAGCGTTTTTGTTAGTAGTTGGCCTTGCTTTTAAAAAGTCCTCATACGCATGCATGCGGCTCTTGCGTAGCCGAATCAGCTGAGAGGACATACACACCATAGCAGGTGATAGTGGTAAATTACTAACATAGAAAAGGAAAGTTGACGATTGCAAAGTCAAAGTTATCAAGTTTATCATATAATGTAGTTGTCAGTCGGCATTAGAGTCAATATTAAGTAAATATCCAAATATGAAGCAGATATGTCAGATTCTGTAGTGTCCTTTATTTCGAATTCGTCAGGATATATCAAATGGACATAATTATGAAAATTATCATTGTTAATTGATGATAACATCATCTATTATAGCCCTAGAGTGTAAGGCTGAAGGACACGGCATTTTTGTTGTTGTTGTTTTTTTTGTTTTATCCCGTTACAGGTTTTTTTTAACAAATTCTGCTTCATATGAATATAAAAATAAGTCTGCCAATAAGGGGGCACAATTAGTGCCCATAGGAATACCAACAAATTGTTGGAAGACATGGTCTCCAAAGACTACATAAATATTATCTATGAGAAACCCAAGCAAGCTCTTAATATCTACTTCAGAGTACTTGTGTGGGTAATCAGAGTGGTTTCTAACAAAATATGTATATTGTTTCCCAACGACCAGAAACTTGTATTTTCGGGTGCCGTTTTTTGTTCAAAAAGCAATTATCAATTATCTGGAAAAGTCTAGATTTTAATTTATAGCGAGGAATTGTTGTATACCGTGTGGAGAAATCATACGTTTTGATGCAGTCAATCTTAGAAAAGACAAGATACTATCACTGCGGTCAATTTAGACTTACTCGTTTTCTTTCAAAGTCTGCTTCCTGTGCATCTATTCGCTTCATTCTGTTGAGTGTTTTCTCCATTTCTTGACATCGTTCTTCTCGTTCCCTCAGCTGGAATTGTGCCTTGTTCCTTCGATTGCCGGCTTCACATATCCTCTGGCCCATGTTGTATAGAGCTTCCTAAGAAAAATATGTGTCCATATTGAAAAATCTAATGTTCGAGATTCCTGTACTCTATGGGACTTTGGAATTTATTGCATCTCAGGGGACCCACAACAGTAGCAGAGTCACGCAAAACAAAAAAGTAATAATAATTTTATAAAATTTAAAACAAAATGTGTTTGTGAAACACTGATGCCCCCGTATTCCACATGCCAGTGAAAGGGGCTTGCCAAGAGGATTATGCATGTGAAATGTGAAAAATCGATCACTTACCATTCAAAAGTTATGACCAATGTTAAAAGTTTTTGCAGACAAACGGACAAACGGACAGACCAAAAACTATATGCCCCCGAATCGAAGATTACGGGGGCATAATTTTTTTTTTAAACGCCGAAAAAGCTACATACAACCTATTAGCATTTTCTGACGATCTTTGAAAAATGGATTGGGAAAGGGGAAACTTTAATTAGCCTACAATATGTGTTCCTTCTGCTGAAAAGGGTGAGTGGGGGAGGGGGAACTCTCCGTCATCTAGTTACAACTTTGCGCAATGTATAGATATTCTAGTCGACCAATGGAACCTACGATCTACAGAGGCACTAAATATACTGAGTGTGACACACTGTTCCTTTATTTTCATTTATTTATTTTTTTTTTCAATTTTAGTTATTATTTTCTTTTAAATAGGTTTTTTTTTTTGGTGTACTGTAAAAGTTCATAATTAATAAATTAAGAAAGTTGCTTTTACTCACATCAATTGTACATCTCTGCATAGACAAAAGATCTTCTCGTCTATTGTTGAACACTGCTCGTATGACTTTTTCATCTCCCTGTTAGTGTTCAGTGTAATGTAGGGGATTCATACTGATTAAATGTTGTCATCAATGATACATGTACATTTGTAATTTGAAATATGTTAAAGTTTATATGTTTTATTCATGAAAATTTTAAAAACAAAGGAGATCGAAGGATGAAGAGAAGGAAAACAACCACAATCCACAGAAATAAACTTAACATATTGTAACTCACTTTCACACTCTTGGCTAGTTGCTTTCTTTTCCCTTTGTTTTCGGCTCTCAGTTTGGCAATGAACTTCTCGTATAGTATTTTTCTGGCTTCTGAACTTTCGTAGCATGCTTTAGCATCCTTCTCTGTTGAAAAAAAAAGAAGAAAGAAACGATTTTTTTACCGCAATATATTACCACAACTATATAGTTTGATAATTCATTTTGTTCAGTTCTAGAAAACCCGTGGGGATCCGGGTTAAACTAGAATAGGTTCCCAGCATCCCCTTGCGTGTCGTAAGAGGCAATTAAATGGGGCGGTCATTCGGATGAGACCGGAAAAACCGAGGCCACAGCAGGTGTGGCACGAAAAAGATCCCTTCCTGCTCAAAGGCCCTGAGTGCCGAGCATAGGCCTAAATTTTGCAGCCCTTCACCGGCAATGGTGACGTCTCCATATGAGTGAAATATTCTCGAGTGGGACGTAAAACAGTAAATAATCAATCAATCAATTACTAAATAGGAATACCTTTAAGTTGTATTTTTGCTCGAAGTTCTTCAATTTCATCTAAATCTGTCTGGGCAGAGTCTGGAGATTCCATTGACTCTGGTCGCACGACTGCCCGTGTTTACTGCATAAAAGATTGAAAAAGATTGACGTTAAAGATGTGACGTCATAATCGTGTAAACGCCACAATCACCGTCACTATCTCATTGCCGCCCTTAAATTTAGGGAATAACTACCTTCTCATTAAATTTGTGATTTGCGACCGTGTAATGCTGATTAACGTTACCAAACTTGAGTTTACCGCAACGCGTAAGAAGTAGTTACTTCCCATTTCTAATGCAATTTTTTGCTTTATGTTTACATTTGTTTTGTTATTTTGTTATGAAGGTTACGCTGACGTTTATATTTTTGCGTCATCGGCATTATGACGTCAACATAGAAAAGCTTCCCAATCTTGTTATATGTTTGGTGCGTCACGCATAGTCACATTCACAATCGAAAGCTTCCATCTCGTTACGCTCAATTTAACCACGAGAAATCTCAGTGCATTATCCAATCAAAATACGTGTTAGAAAACAATGCATTAGAATAGAGCAATAACTACCTTCTCATTGTATTTGCGACGCGTTAACGGCTGATTAACGGTTGCAAACTGATGTTTTACCGGTCGACCAGTGCATTATCAAATCAAAATACGTGTTTACACAAACCAATTGCATTAGAAATTTATCAATACTTAGTACGCGTCGGCGGTAAAACTCCAGTTGCGAACGTTGAAATCAGGATTAACGTCGCAAAATTCACAACAGAGAAGGTGTTTATTAATGCAAAGTTTATGCTTGACGTTATTTATTTTTGCACTCACATATTATGTACGTCACAATCGAAATATTTCCTCGTTAACGTTCATTTCAAATCAATTCATGCACTTAACCAATCAAATACACTATACATATATCTGAAACAAGCTATATGTGCAATGCTTCTTTACTAATATTCAAAAGGGAATATTGCTATTTTTAATGTTTAAAACCCAACAATCTTACACGATCGGTTGTCCAAACCATGAGAATAAAAATCTACATATACTAATGTAACCAAACGTATTTAAAGCAATTTGAATTTTTAATTTTGATTGTCGTTTGGTGGTATAACAGCACCTGCCGTGCCAACAAATTGAAATACCGCATTAGCCGATATGAGAATTAATTGGCCAGCCAGTGAGTTATACCACCGACGACATTCAGAAATAAGAATTCAATGCTCTTATTTTATATTCCTCAATTTTATATTTTATAAATGATATCTCTCT
>CAJDSM010048063.1:618-17222 GCA_903981925.1 Ostrea lurida | reverse complement strand
GCTTTAGTGTAGTGGGCTACCTTAAGAAAAACCTTTAAAAATAGCTATTCAAACTGACCTTTAACACCTGCACTAGCCGTGCTGGGTCAGTTTCCCATGACTTTTCTCTCAGTTCCGCCTACAATCATATTCATGTAACATATTACAGTAATTAAATTCAATACTGTGGAATCATTTTAATTCGTGAGGGCCAATGTTCGTGGGTAACCAAATTTTTGCTGGTTCGTGGGGACGTAATTTCGTGGGTAATTGATAAGTAATGCAAACGGCATAATATTTATAAAGATTAAAAGGAAAATAAAACATGTTCGTGGGGACGTAAATTCGTGGGTAAGGGTGACCCACGAAATCCACGAACATTGGTCCCCGACGAACAATGATGATTCCACAGTATCACTTGAATATTTACATTTTCAATATAATTTTAAGATTTCTTTACAAAATGTAATGATAGGTATTTCCTATGCTTATGAATATTCTGCAGTTGTAAATAAAATAGGACAGCCTGGCATTCTAGGTTCAAGGACATGTGCCAAATTATTTTGTTATTACATCTGGACAATAAAATATGGTCAAATCAACAAATTCAACTCTTTGTTGATTTAGTAAAGATATTGAGCTATGTTTTGTGTCTATCTGAAACTGTTAAAAGCATGTTTGAATCAGCATGAAAATACATGGTTTATTTTTCAGAAGGTGCTATGTCTGTAGTTTGAGATAGTTCGACTTCAGTAATTCAATTAAAAATAATTCCAATGTCTTATACTACAATTGTTTTGATTGGATAAAATTGAATTGAAACGAGAATTTACACATCAATAAGTCCGAAAATGTGATGTAACAATATGCGTATGAAAACAAACAATGTAACGCACGGAATTATTCAAATTTTGAAATTATTTATACAGTAGAATTAAACATTCTTTTTGAAGAATTTATCGATGTGCAAACTCTGGCATTTGACCTTACATAAACTTAACATAAAAGTGCAAACACTTTTATTCGAGTATGCGAGTAAAATTTTCAGAGTCTACACA
Organism: Ostrea lurida; assembly: GCA_903981925.1. NCBI lineage: Eukaryota > Metazoa > Mollusca > Bivalvia > Ostreida > Ostreidae > Ostrea > Ostrea lurida. The sequence continues at coordinate 16,185 of CAJDSM010048063.1, read as the reverse complement.
TCGATAAATGCTTCAAAAAGATGTTCTAACTATAATAAATAGAAACATGAAATAGCATCTTCCAATACAGACAAAAAAAACTGGTAAACTGACCTCTCGGATGTAACGATGTCCGTGGTGGATCATGAAATCATGATATAGCCGGGTTAAGGACGAAACACTCCCTGCTGACAGCATCTCAATGCACTCCTCCAAATAGATTTCAAAAAGGGCACTGTTTAGTCATGTTTTGAAAGTAAAGATACAAAATTATTATCCTTTTTTATGCTATCTTATATGTACATAATATGTACATACTACTAACGATTTATATTTTAAAACTTTATTATTTTTTTCTGTTTTCAAGCAAGGTTAATGTTTTTGCTACAGACATGCAGACACATTTGCCCCAAATCTTAGTTACAGTACTGTAACAAGATTTTGGGGGCATAAAAAAATCTTTTTAATTAACAAATTTTAATTAATATAAAACACTAAGTAATACTATTGATGTTAAATCATAATTTACACTAGACTCATGCACTAGAAACTATAAAGCTAAGCCCTATGAATACCTCGTCTGATCCATTCAGGAATGCGTCCCGAACTCCAACGTTGACGATTTCCCGGGCCAGCCCCTGAATGGCGACCGGTACATCCGCACTGTACACCCCCTCACACTGCGAAAGAATCAGCGCCACATCCGAGTAAACCTCATCGCTCATCTCTGCAAAACAAGAGCTCTACGTGAAATCAAAGAATTCAGATACAGCTCAGACAAACGCATCAAACATTAATTCCTTTCTACAGATCTCAATGAAATTTAAGTTCAGAGGGTCCAACTTAATCTAATATCGCATATTCCAATACTTTGGATATTTAATATGATATTGCGGGTCGCAACCAAACGCAATTTTCTATATTATATCCAATTCAAGGCGAGTTCAATACAGGACATTTGCTGGTGTCGAAGCGACTGTGATTGGGAGGAATTAAACCGCAACTAACACTCATTGAAGACACCAGGCCTCCTTTGACGTGCTCGAACTCGCGTAACTGTCCGAGAAGGTTCGTGAGCTCTGCTCACTGAGCGATACCCCCACTCTAAGTACATGTAAATATAGTGCTACCTAGAAACTTGTTCATTTGTGCTTAAGTTGACAGTATAACAGTAAGGTTGAATGCGAAAGGTTGAATTTAGTAAGTGCTAGCAGCTAATACAGAGGACCTCCATGAAGTGATATACCATATCAAGTTGGCTGCCTGATACACATTTTAGAGAACGTGTGATGAAAATATTTGATTTTGGCAAATGAATGCTGAATTCGGTAAGCGCGGTTATGGGACCCCTAGATGAATTCATTCAAATTATCAAGTGGCTTAAGCAGTTTCAGAGAAAGTGCGACAAAAATATGTTTTGCAATTAAGACTAAAAAGATTTAAGAGTCCGGTTGAAACAGGAAGTTGACATGCACAAAGGTCTGAATTCGGTAAGCGCGTAGACCACTAGATGAAGTTCATACACCAAGATATATTGGCTGTGAATATGCAGTTTCAGAAAACGTGCGACGAAACATTTTGTGTTCGGACGGAAGGAACGGACAGAGGAAAAGTATTACCCCCCTCATTGCGAGCGTAGGGGTATAATCACGTGTAGACACTCACCCGGCATCTCTCTTGAGTGTCAAGTTAACTGTAATTGAAAGAATTCAAACGGTAGTACACCCACAGGCTTTACTTGGGTGTTCAATCGACCGTGAACTGCGGGAATCTACATGTAGTCATCACAATAGACTTTAACTGGAGGAATATACAGTAATACAGCTCACCATGGACGGGAACTGAGGAAATTTATCAGTAATACACTCTCAATGACCGGAACTGGGGGAATTATACATGATAGTACACTCATCAATGACCGTGAACTGGGGGAATTATACATGTAGTTACACTACCAAATTGCGTACACTGAGGGAATGTATACATGTAATACACTCACAATGGACCGTGAAACTGAGGAAATTAATGTAAACATCATGACCGACTAAATATACATCCTCACCATGGACGTGAACTGAGGAAATTATACAGTAATACACTCACCAATGGACCCGAACTGAGGAAATTATAATGTAATACACTCCAATGGACCAGTTGAAACATGAGGAAACTATACATGAATACACTCACCAAGGACCCGTGAACTGAGAATTCACTCCATTACATTAACACTCATCCAATGGACCGTAACTGAGGAAATAACATGTAATACACTCCCACTTCAATGACCGGAAACTGAGGACAATAACAGTAATACACTCACCAATAGAACCGTGAACTGGAGGAATTATCAGTAAGTGACACTCACCAAAACCCTCTCTCAAATGGACCGTGAAATGGGGCTATCTATATAGGAATGAATAACTTTTTCAGGTGAACCATGGCGTTATGAAAGCAATTGCTCTGCTGGCAATAATTATGATGCGCGTTACGATCATAGGAAATTGCCAGCAGAGCATTGCACTTTCTTAATGCCATGTTCACTGAAAACGTATAGTCATTGTTATTTGCCATTTTGTCTTTCACTTTTGATGAACCCCTCTATGAGCCTATACATTGTCGTCGGGATCCGTGAAATTACTAACTAATAAGCTAATTCCTATTAGAAATATTCTTGCGGTGTGTCGTTCGTGATCTTAAATCACATTAGATAAATCATTAAACCGTTTCACTGTTGTTTTTAGGGTATTTGTATATTAGATTTAACTGTACGTTAGCCAGGTATTTCCTTTCGTGGCGGCACACAACACTTGGCTTTCGCATGGGTGAAGATTCGATGAAATTTGCATGTGCCTAAAAAGGTATAATAACTCAAGATTATATAGTAGAGAGTTACAAAAAAATCTTCAGATATGTACAAATCACTGGAGATATTAATGATACAAAGTTGTGAGTTTGACTATCTCATTCATTATTCATCGTTTGTTCTGAAGATTGCCGATTATACGCGCCTTCTCGATGAGCAGTAACATAGCAATGATTATTTACGTCATTTGCAATCGTCATGTACTACGTAACAATGCAGCCGAAATGAGCTTACCCAACGTCAATGGAATTGTAGGGGAAAGCTTTCTTGTCTCTCACAGATTATTGTTTTATAGAGCTAAACATCAAAACGATTTGATTTTTAAAAGTTGCAGCTGTACATAAATATTTCATAGTAACATTTTTCCTACATAACATTGTGAGTCATTTTTTGAAGAAAATGATTAACCCTATGCATAGCATTATTTCCTGAAAACAGAAAGAGTTATCGCCTGTGATGTAGATCCAAACATTCTAGCTTGCATTCATTAGTCTGTATTTTGTTAACATCATTTCAATACAAGATATATTTTTATTTTAGTTGAATCAAAATCTTTAATGAGGTCAGATTTGGCACAAACTACAAAATCAAGATAGCATTTGATCTTAAAACATTAATAACAATAAATATTATTAAATTTGGTATTAAGCCTTTCACGCTATATACAGTGTGACTGTGAAAGTTTGCAAAAGTGTGGCTACAAAGTGTTCAATCAATTGCTTCATAGAATTCATGTACTTCATAGAGGTATGAACTGCATTGATAGATATGCAGTCATAGCATAAGGAAAAGTGATATGCTAAATATACAGTAATACACTCACAATGGACCGTGAAACTGAGGGTATACATGTTACACTCCCAATGGACCGTGAACTGGGGGGAATTATCACGTAATCACTCACAATAGCCGTGAACTGAGGGAATTAATACAGTAATAGCAGCTCACCAATGGGACCGTGAACTGAGGGAATCATCATGTATACAACTCACCAAAGGACGTAACTGAGGGAATTTACAGTGTACCTCATGCAATAGACCGTGGACTGAGGGAATATACAGTAAACCTCACCAAGGACCGTGAACGAAGGGAATTATACATGTAGTACATCTCAATTCAATGAAGACGTGAACTGAGGAATTATACGTAATACAGCTCACCAAAGGACCGTGAACTGGGAATTATACAGTTACACCACCATGGGACGTGAAACTGAGGGAATTATACCGTAATACCTCACCAATGGACGTGAAGTGGGGTATAACATGAAACACTCCCAATGACGTGGAACTGAGGGAGATCATGAACTGACATCTCACCAGATGGACCCGTGAATGAGGAATACATGTATACACTCACAAATGGACGTGAACTGAGGGAATCATGTACATACACTCCCAATGGACCGTGAACTGAGTGGAAATAACATGTAATCACTCACCAATGGACCGTGAACTGGGGATTATACATGTAATGACACTCACCAATGGACCGTGAACTGAGGGTATGTATACATGTAATACACTCACCAAATGGACCGGAACCTGAGGGTATTATAACTGTAATCACACTCACATGGACCGTGAACTGAGGGTATGATACAGTAGTACTCATCCATGAGACCGGTGAACTGGGGATTATACAGTAATACACTCACCAATCTTGAACTAGGGAATTCATAAGTAATACACTCACCAATGGACCGTGACCTGAAGGGAATCATACTGAATACCTCACATAGGACGTGAACTGAGGGACTTAATGTAGTACCTCATCAATAGACGTGACCTGAGGGAATTTATACAGTAATACCTCACCAAAGGACCGTGAACGAGGGACATTATAGCATGTAGTAACCCATCAATAGACCGTGAACTGAGGGAATATACAGTAATACACTCACCAAAGGACGTGAACTGAGGGAATTATACAGTATACACCCACCAATTGGACGTGAACTGAGGGAATTATACAGTATGAACTCACCAATCGGGACCGTGAAGTGGGGGTCTACATGTAATACACTCACCACATGGACCGTGAACTGAGGGAATACATGTCATACACTCACAAATGGACCGTGAACTGAGGGAATTACTATGTACATACAGCTCCCAATGGACTGGTGAACTGAGGGAATACACTGTATTACATCACAATTGGACGTGGAACTGAGGGAAACATGTAATACACTCACCAATGGACGTGAACTGGGGGAATTATACATGCTAATACACTCAACCAAATGGATCCGTGACTGAGGGTATTATACTGTACATCACCTCACCAACTGGACCGTGAACTGAGGGTATTAATACATGTAATACACCACCATGGCCGTGAACTGAGGGTATATAATGTAGTACACTCATCAATAGACGCTGAATGGGAATTATACATGTAATACAGCTCACCAATGACCGTGAACTGAGGAAATTATACATGTAAACACTCACCAATGGAACCGTGAACTGAGGAAATTATACATGTAATACCTCACCATGGACCGTGAACTGGGGGTATTATACATGTCGTACACTCATCATAGACAGTGAACTAGGAAAATTATACATGTAACACTCACCATGGACCGACTGAGGAAATTATACATCGTAATACACTCACCACATGACGTGAACTGAGGGATTATAACTATGCATACCACCAAGCTATTCCTGTCGCCAGACACTCCAAACATTGCTGCCGCCGCGCCCCTCGAATTTCCACTGCACATAACTGCCTCCAAATCTATCCCCCCAGAAACCAAATGTCATGGCAACACAAATTAATTATAACGCCTGATCATATAGGATAATTATAGATAAGTGGATATACCTGGTAATTAGTGGTAGAATATTTTGGCTAATTAATTATGTTTGAACTCTTAGTGTGCATTTGTTTTTGCCCCAAATCGTATGTTTTCATTGTATGTTTCAATCATGAATTTAGGATTGTCACGATACTGAAAAGTCGGTTATCGCGCGTTAATACTCAATCAGTTTAATTTGGTTTGCATTAAGTTTGGGTTAGTTAATTTTTAACACTAACTCATTTGGTTTGCTACATGTGCTACGATTGGTTTGATATCTTTATTAATGATTTCTAACTATGGGAAATTCCATGTAACATTGAGAAAGGTAAATTAGAAACATGGCGACACGTGTGAAGAAATTGCATGGGTGCAGGGTCAGAATACTATATTTGACAAAGAAGGGGGGGGGGGGTTTAGATTTTAACGGTTTAAACCATACATAATCGCGAAAATATTCAGCTGCGAGTTCAAGTATGGCAATAGGGATCGTGATAGGTCGTGATTAGTGGGATGTTCATGAACACGAGTTTGGTGCTTTGAGGCCCATTCAAACCTGGGACTTAGGAAAAGGTAATACATGCTCCTTCACAAATGATAACGTGAGGAGTCACTGGATCTTCCGGATAAGACCTGTTAGAAACAGTGTATGACAGCTTGGCACATTTATGAAACCTTACTACTACAACACTATGGGCATATATATATAGGTCTAAATAGCTTGCCTCCCTACAACTAATAGTCGACTAAGAAGTCCCTGCATCTTGAAAAGCTGCAGATATGTTGTTGCATTTGTTACAAAAAATGTCATGGAATACTAGCGAGAAAAATAAGGATCATTTGCTGTAGCAACAAAGTAGTAGAAAATATCGTAAATTTGTGTTGGACGTCATCTAGGATGTCATAAAAGCAACGTTCGATTATAACGGTAGATGAATGTTTCTTAAATATCAAACGAACAAACCAAATTGAGTGTTACAATTAATTATTTAACTATACTTGCACAAAAATTATGACACTACAAAACTCAGGACAAACCTCTTTAAAATACAACATTGCATGATATCAAGATTATTACATTTTCGGAATTCAATCGTAAGACAAAATAAGCCTTAGTATTATACAATCGCAGACACACGTCAGTATTAAGTATATTACACTGCACAAGCAATGTCCAATAACACACGTGGACTAATTCAATCATCTGTGTATAACATCATGTGGATCAGGAAAGATAATTACTGATCCCATCACTCTCTCTGAAGACACATGACATGTCATTCAGCTGGCACAACTCGCTGATTCCAAACCTATTATAAACCTCAGCTGTATGACAGTATTTGATTCCGCCTTGAACATAATTACACGTCGTTGGAAAACCGCATTTACTAATTTTTGTTCGTTCTAGAAATAGATATATTAGATTTAATTTGTTTAATTTTTAAAACTCATTATTGTGTTTATACTATTTGTAAACTTGGAAAACGTACAACATTAGCTTGACATATCGGTACATTCTAAGTCTAACTTCTCATTTGTAAACATCCTTATGGGCGCAGCCATCTTCTTAATGGCTTTACATATACAGCGTTATATTCTCGAGGTTGGCCCAGGTGGACAAAATGCTTGACGATACCTCTTTATTATCTATATTCTTGGATATTTATTCCCGGTACATCTGATCTGTCCGAATGATCGTCAATGGATTCTTCTGTAGCTGTCACTTTCCTCTGCAATCACACACAATCTGGTGGGCTAGGACTGACCGTCCATAAATGCATTCCTCAAGATAATAAAACAATTAAACAATTCAGCCCCCCCCTTCCTTCAATGAATATGTCATTACAATTAAATCGTTTGAGTTCGCTCAACAACTTACCCAAAGCTATGAAAGTCAAAATTGGTAGTCTAATTTGTTGCAGAGTCATAACAATTTAAATCTCATGCTCAATTATTTACATATTCTAATTTACTTTCACTTTTATCCAAAAGTCTTATATTAGTTGTATATAATTCCAGTTTTTAATTGTTTGTATGAAGGATATGTCTAAAAAAAAAAAATTTCACCCATTTTACTTGAAAATGAATAGGGCGCTCGTCTTATATTGCCACAACAGAGTATCGCAAAGCTTTGCCCACAAGCTATAATGGACCCCCCCCCCCCCCTTCATACAGATGTTTGCTACGAGGATAGTAAACAAGCTCATACAGGGAGTTCTACTGTTGAATCATTTTATATCGGCTGGGGCAATACAAATAAAGGGGTACGCTGGTAAGCCAAAATTTGATGAATTTGTGGGGACGTAATTCTCGATGGGCATCCAAGATGAGAGACTCATAAATTGTAAAAAGACCAAACGTTCGTGGGATGTAAATTCGCGGGTGCGGGTGTGTAAGAGTAGTACTCTCGAAATCCCCCGTCAGGACATTGGTCGCCCCCACGAACATTGATGACCACAGATAGCATTTTTTAAGTCTAATATGGAGTATTCTGTTCACCAAGTTGCATTTCAAAAATTATGCCATGATTCCTATTCAATGCAGCAAGATTATCACATTTCAATCCCACAGAGTGTTGTTAGCCATTCAAATTTAAATGGAACCATTATTGCTACTTCATGTCCACGGTCAGCTTGACCTTCGACTTTTTGACCCAAAATTTGATAGGTAACAATCTTGTCACTCCTGGTATGGTTGAAAATTGTGGAAAGTATAGATGTTCTGACCCGAAAATAGCCATTGCTACTTCAGATGTCCAATGTGCTTGGCCTTTGATCTTTGACCCTAAAGTCAATGAGATACCTTCTCCTCTGGGTAGCCATACACATGATATGTGTTGACTTTTCTGTTAACGCTTTAGAGCCAAAACTCACTTTATCTACAGACGAAGGCAAACCCATTCCCGATATCCCTCCCTCCAACATGTTGCACGGGTTATAATTATGGCTCCCTGCTCACTCCAAATATTCAACTACATTCTAGTCTTCAAATTAATATCAATTGCAATTAAAGATGTTTTCATATGTTTACATATATAAACACTAGTAACCAAGTTTGCCTGCCCTTGGGTCAGAATTAGCACCCTACCCCGGGACACCAAATTTACAATTATCTACAAAGACCAATTGAATACGGTCACTGAGTTTACTCAGGTGACCTAATAAAGACACCAATGGTCAGTTCCTGATGCTAGATGAAAAGGCGTGGGTTCTCCTCATATCAATGCCAATGCGTATATCTACATTGCAACATAATTGCATTAATTTCCTAATTTTGATATTGTAACAATAGAGACCAAGGCATCCACATGAGAATTGACCATATCAGACAGAACACAATAAGAACTAGAACCAAAAAATTCTATGTGGCCACATCACCAGAGGGCCAAGCTGGTTTGACGCCATTAGTATTTCCATCCTATCACAAATATCTTTAGGCATTAATGCAATATTGACTCCTGATCTTTGACCCTTAACAATATTTCCGTAGAAGTTTAAGTGATCATCTGATGATTGACCTTGCTTATATCTGTTCGCAAGATAATTCTTTTAAGAAATAGTTAATAGTGATCTTGACTTTTTGGATCAATGACCTTAAAAATCACGTAGTGCTTTATACTTTCTATGGGCAACATTTGGAAGGCTTTGAGATCCTCGATGAGTGCTGAGTGCTTTTGAATACCGTGTGTCACATGATTTTTAGGCAGTACTAATATACTCATAGTGATCACTGGACTTTGACCCTTGACCTTTGAAAAATCAATATGGTTCAATATCTCTCCATAAGGTCAATTTAAAGGAAGGTTTGTGATCTTGATGCAACATGCCATTGCTTACTGGATCATGTTGCGACAAAGACTTCTTTTTAGGCACTAGTCAATAAATTGAACCCTTGACCTTCTGAACCCTGACTCTTGAAACCTCAAATAGGGGTTACACTCTCTCTCCATGGGAAACGGCGTGCTGTGCGAGGTTTGTGATCCTTCTGATAGAATTACCCGTTAGCTTCTATCTTGTGTCACAGAGTCTTCAATACAAAAACATAGATACACAAACACACATCAGTCTCATGGCATGCACAGCAGGCTGGCTATATCTCTCCACAACCATTGCGGAGGAGTTAAGAATTCTACGACTCTCAAACAGTGTCAATATCAAGATTCGTGACAAACATTTTTGGGGAAATCAAAGAACTTTTCAAAATTGAAAAGGACTTGCTCTATGAGGTCTACACTTTCTCAAAGTCTTGCATTGATTATAGTTATTGGTGCGAAAACTAGAAACACCCATTTTTATAAAATAAATAAGTTTCCCATATTCCGAAATGTAGATACCAGAAATTTCCAAAATTGAAGGAAAGCTGAGCCTCAATGGATTTTACACTGTCCTAAAGTTCATATTAATTGGTGCAGCCTTTTTGAGTTATCGCGGCCGATAAACTGTTTGTGATGGACGGGGGATGGCATGGCACCGGACGAAAGCTGATTAAGTATGCTCCAGCCTATACTTGGCGTGGCCCTAATCCAAATTATGCACACTTCACCAAGGACGTTTTTACTTGTTTGGGTCAGGATTGAATCGCCTGTAGTATTTTTCCAAAGTATGTCTTGATTTGGTCACAGAAAAATCTGGCACGAATCATCACCACACACATTGAACTCCAGGGGATCTTCTGCCAAAATGTTATTCAAGGAGGAGCTTCGTTTGGCTAAAAATATGGGGATACAATATCCTTTGCAAGATGGAATAACAAATGATTGAATATACTTTCAGTTCTAGCAATTGCAAAGAATTCATTGAAAAATAGAGGAGTATTCACTGTTTTGTAGTTAGGAATATGGAATTTATTTTCACAAGTGACAGACAATTTTCAAACTTAATTTTTCACGAGGCGTAGCAACGAGTGAAAATATATTTTTAAAACAATCTGTCTCACAAGTATTTTTAAGAGCATGATCTCAATACCAAAAGGACATAAGGCTAAAAAAAACTACACCATCAGCATCAAAAATCTAAGACGTGAGTCGCAGTCAGGCAGTTACATGTTCAATGCAATAAAAATGCTGTTCTTTGTTGGTTTATTGAGTGATGAGGAAACTTAGCTTCAGAAAAATACATAACCGTGTTAGCGGGTTATCGAAAATTTTTCTGCAATGCTTAGAGTTTCCTCATGACCAATAAACCAACAGAAAGCGATTTTATGTTTATATTTATATTTTCATGCATACTAGATTTAAGGATATAATTATATTGAATAATGTTGATCATTTCGGGTTATTTCAATTTGAACAGCCAATTCAACCTTTGCCTTGGAATCCTGGTCGCATATGTTGGTAAGACTTATGTGGACGGTGACACTACAAAACTATTTGAAAACAAACCTATGCATTATTGGATGATAACACATTCATATAAAGGAAATATAAGAGAAACATTCATGAATAAATTTTACAACTTACAGTGAAAATTCATTTCTTGATTCAATGAACTAAAATACAGCATTCTATCTGTTGAAAATCGATAATAATTGTTTTATTCAAGGATGTTTTGTCCAAGTACGGACTGAAATTGCCCAGTGGTTCCGACTCCAGAGGAAAGATCTTCTGTTAAACCAACATCTTAAACTTTATACCCTATGTGGCCCCTGCCTCCATGCCCGGAGGCATGATTTATAAACAACTTGAATTACTCCATATCAGGGAAGTCTTTCATGTAAATATTCCCTATCTGATGTCAATGTTTCTGCGGAGAAGATTTTCTAAAGATTTCTCTATATATTTGACACCCGTGGGGGATCCGGGTATCATGCTAGTGTCTCAGCATCCCCTGCGTGTCTAAGAGGCGACTGAATGATGGCGGTCATGTCGGATGAGACCGCCAAAAACTAAGGCCACGCCGTGTCACAGGCAGGCTGGTGCACGATAAATCCCTCCCTGCTTCAACGGCCCGGAGCCCGAGCATAGGCGTACATTTTTGCAGCCACTTCACCGGCATTCGGTGACCGTCTCCATATGAGTGAAATATTCTTGGTGGGACGTATAAACAATAAATAACAATCAACTTATATATTTTGAATGTAAACTTATCCCTATTGTGGCTCCCATCCGTACCCCTGGGGTTGATTTGTCTACACTTTGCAATCTCCACTTATTCGAGGAAAGCTTTCATATAATTTCAGTTATCAGCCAGTGGTTCTTGAGAAGAAATTTTAAACATGATCCCACCTATTTTTGCATTTTCGTTTAGTTATCTCCCTTTCTGAAGGGGACGCCGGTCCTTCATTGACACAACTGAATCCCCTTCTCCAAGGTCATGATTTGGTGCCAAGTTTTGTTTAAATTAGCCCATGGAGAAGTCGGAAATGTGAAAAGTTAACATACGAACGGACAGACAGACGACGGACAAAAGGCAATCAGAAAAGCTCACTTGAGCCTTTGGCTCAGGTGAGCTAATATAATAAAAGATGAAATTTATAGAGTCTTTCTGTTGTTTTGGGGTAATAAAAGGTCATTTAAAGAACATGATTTTTTTAAAGCTGGAATTGAATTCAATTGAAAGTACATCATGTGACAGAGCATACTGTGACAAAGCATCATTATATGTTGATGTGTTACGCCAATAATGAATTTGAATTTTGAATTTGAATTTGAATTTTGAATTTGAATTTTGAATTTGAATTTGTGACACAACATCATGTAGCTTGACATGTGACATGACACCACATGATATGACATCATGTGACAGGGCATCATGTGACACACCGGTACCATGTGTCATGACATAATACGAGACATGACACCATGTGACAGGGCATCATGTGAAACGACATCAAGTGAGAACCTGTAAAATAGAATTTACCATCAGGTTGAAGAAGAGATGACCCATATAGCTTGGTAGGGTTTTTCTTGAATACCGATAACGAGGGTATCCACCTAGGGATGCATTCATATTCTACAATAAAGAAGGCAAAATAATTCAATTCATTTTTCACACAAAATTTTATTGACTGCACTTTCATATTTCATTAACAAAACTTCTACTGAACCCCAAGACTGATTTATCACAACATGATATCAAATTCTATACAACAAATTTTATTTTATAGCAGCGTATATTTAAACATGACTGTAACATATTTTGATGCAGCTGAACCATTTTAGAAACCACTTCATGAATAACTCATTCGTTGAAAACACGCATTTCTTTTTCAGCTGACTCAACAGTCAATTTAGACATTTAATGTTCAGAGAGAGAGAGAGAGAGAGAGAGAGAGACATCTGCCAGCAATTAAGTACATCATGTGGGAGAGAGAGAGAGGAGAGACGAGAGAGAGAGAGAAGAGGAGAGAGAGACGAGAGAGAGAGGTTGCCCTGGATCCTAAATCCTGGACCTAACAAGCATTTTAATATATCAATAGAAATAATTGAGGTCCACTTCTTCCCTTTCCCACAAATTTGATGAAAAATAATGATAAATTTTGGTCAGAGTTCATTAAGTTCAAATTTTAACACAGACTGCTGATAACAGAGAATTACCAATAAACTACTAAAAAAATCATTCAAATTCGTGGGGGCCAATTTTCGTGGATTGTTGAATTTTGGGGGGTTTGTGGGGACGTAATTTCGTGGATTTACATATTTGTAAGAAAGATAACTTAATTTGGAATGTTTGCTTTTGTTTTTGATATTTGAGAATGTAACTTTGTGGGTGAGGGGTACGCACGAAATCCATGAAAATTGAGCCACCACGAATTCTAAATGATTCCACAGTATACATCCTCAGAATGACCTAAATATTCTTTGGTACATAGCTTAAATTCATTTTGGAACATTGAGAGATCATAAAGTTCAACTTGCCAAAACTGCCTGGTCTACTGCCGCAGCAAACACGGAGTAGGTTAACGGAGTAACCGCCCCTGGCATCATCTCACTGTAAATATTACAATGACCGACTTTCATGATATGATATATACATGTACAGTCGAACTTTGAAATCTCAGACACTGATATCTCGAATACCCAACCATTATTTCTTTTAAGGCCAAAAAAAAAAGGATGTGATTCCGATTACATCTCAAAATAATGTAGGGTTTGGGGTCGGAAAAATTTCTTTTTTTGCTTTAATTTTTTATTCAATAAATATTTGCCTTGCATCACCAGGACACCGAAGTGTATTCAGAATAAATATGTTTATGGTACTGATATGTAACATCGAGTGTCCAGTATGGGATTGAAATTATTAAATTAAAGGAAAAAAATTACATTTTGACAATTGATTTTACCCTATTAAAAAGTGTTTAATACAAAAGTCTGTTTTCGGAAAGCACGAAGGACGCCATTTTGGGAATTTGAATATCGAGCCCGAACTTATTAGAGATAAAAAAAAAACAAGTGTACGAGAATTAAGGACTTGAATTGACTAAAAAAAATTAGGGTCAGGAGAAAATTTTAGGGTAGGTTGGGTAATCGGAAACACACCTAATTTTTTTTTGGCTTAAGTATTTTACTTTCAATGTCTCAGTCCCTTTGAATTCCAGATATTAACAAGGTTTGAATGTATTACAGTAATACACTGGTGGAAATTTGCTTATTTTCAATACAATACATTATTATTTAGTGGATTGTTTGTTTGGGATAACAGAATGAAAGTATACAAAGGGTCATTTTGCTTCTGGCTAAATCAAGCAGACATTACTCTCAGACTTTGCTTCCATTGCTTCCGTGTACTCAATAACAATTTGGAAGTAGACTTAATATGAAATCAATGAATTCAATGGACAAATCATAATTTGTTAACTTACCTAATATTGGCTGTTGTAAGCCACTCCTTCTCAGTCGTAATTGGGTCATCAAATTCGTGAATTAGGTCATCCTCCGTCACTTCCTCCAGCGTGGTAATGGGTCGAGCCTGGTAATGATACAACGTACACAATCACACATTCTCCTCCGTTTTGAAATATTATGACTGTCTGTTTTTCAGTTTACAAATAAAAAAGGTATTGAACATCAGATTAACTATATAAGGAATGAAGCTAATTTTGACCTAGTTTAAACGATATAATCTAACTTCTTGCAGTTTAAGTTTTATCTGTTTGAAGTTTTGATCATTACATTGTATAACCTAGGTCAAAATTAGTTCATTTTTTATTATTTAATTCAGAAAATTGCACATTATGTGATGGTTTGAACATATTTTATTGAATAATCAAATGGATGTGGTGAATAACTTGTGAGAAAATAAGGATTTTTCAAGAAGCGGACGGATTTCACCATGGCAACAAAATAGAAACAGTACCGTCAAATGTACGGTATTTTGACATCATTCTAGGATATATGCCATGCAGTGGGAATAAACAGCAAATTTGATTACACGGTATAATGAATATGAACCAATCAAATTGTGTGTTACAAGTAAAATTGAATTATTTTTTTTATATATAGTTCAAGTTTCAACTGTACTGCATGTATACAAACACAGAATTTATACCCTGCTTACTACACATCTATGGTCTTTTATATTTCACATGTACATGAAATTGACAGTGTTAAGGTACTCCAATACACCAAGGTTTTTACTCTTTATGTCACAACATCACAAGATGGTAATTGAAATGTTTTGTGAAATTATTTGCTTTGATCAATATGGTTGAATGTATATCTTTATAGCTTAGTGGTAAAAGCATTAGACTCGAAATATTGCAGATCCTATGTTTGTCACTGAATTTAAATATTTCTTTCGCCAAGGCTCGGGAAATACTCATTTCATAAATTTCATATTGCCATAAGCACTCATTCAAGATCCTCTATATATCTTTAATGATTAAATCATTTCGTGCTGATTTGAGAAACTTTTCCAGGGTGTAGTGAGCCACCTTAAATTGTCTGTAAGTGTTTCATTACAGAGTTGCCTCCCCC
>CAJDSM010048062.1:0-18791 GCA_903981925.1 Ostrea lurida | reverse complement strand
TGGAATAAAAAGTTAATGTCTATCCCTGTAACTAATTGGTTAATTTAACTCATCACCAGGGCATTGATCCTACCTGGATTGAGGTGGATACGTGGTGCTAGCTGGGATATATGTTAATTAGGTTCGTCTTGTTACTGGTGTGACATACTCCCTCTGAGTTTTCTTGGCGATATATGTTAATTCAGGTGTTTGTCTGGGTGACATACCCTCTGATTTTTCCTGGGAAATATGTTAATTAGGTGTTTGTCTGGGGTGACATACCCTCTGTGAGTTCATCTGGGGATATAGTTTAATTAGGTGTTTGTCTGGGTGACATACCCTCTGAGTTTTCCTGGGATTATGTTAATTAGGTGTTTGTCTGGGTGACATACCCCTCTGAGTTTTTCCTGGAATATATGTTAATTAGGTGTTTGTCTGGGTGAATACCCCTCTGAGTTTTTCCTGGGATAAGACTTAATGTTAATTTTTAGGTGTTTTGGTAACCTGAGGTGCCCCATACCTGCCACTGATATCAATCTGCAGCTATTAGATCTCATTCGGCTGGGATATATTTACTGTTCAATTACAAGTGTTTGGCTCTGGGTGACACACTACAACTCAATGAGTTTTCCTGGGATAATTATAATGTTACATTAAGGGTGTTTGTCTGGGTTGAACATTATTCATCTCTTTTGTAGTTTCCCTAGGGATAATTATGTTTAGATTAGGTGTTCTACTATCTGGGTGACATAACGACCTCTGAGTTTCTTTATTTCACTATGGATCCATATGGTTTATATTGGTTAATAATCTGAGCATGTGAGATGACCACCTCTGAAGTAATTTGCACGACTGGATAATCATTTTTAATTAGGTGTTTGTCGGGTGACATACCCTCTGAGTTTCATTCCTTGGGATATAAAGTGTTAAAAGTTAAGGATTGTATGGTTTGTCTGGCGCTTGCAGCATACCCCTCTGAGGTTAACCCCTGGGATATATGTTAATTAGGTGTTTGTGTGGCTGGGCTGATTTCTATAATTCCGCTAACTGAGTCTTTCCTCGGGAATATATGTTATTAGTGGTTTTGTCTCTGGGTGACATCCAAGTCCCTTGAGTTTTCTCTGGGATATATGTCAATTTAGGTGTTTGCTGGGTTGACATCTCCTCGTGAGTTTTTCTCTGGATATATGTTAATTAGGTGTTTTGTCTGGGTGACATACCTCTTGAGTTTTCCTGGGATATATGTTAATTAGGTGTTTGTCTGGGTGACATACCTCTGAGTTCCCTGGGATATATGTTTATTAGGTGTTTGTCTGGTGGACATACCCTCTGAAGTTTTCCTGGGATATATGTTAATTAGGTGTTTGTCTGGGTGATATACCCTCTGAGTTTTCCTGGATATATGTTTAATTAGGTGTTTGTCTGGGTAGAATACCCTCTGAGTTTCCTGGGATATATGTTAATTAGGTGTTTGTCTGGGTGACATTACCTCTGAGTTTTCCTGGGATATATGTTAATTAGGTGTTTGTCTGGGTGACATACCCTCTGAGTTTTCCTGAGATTATATGTTAATTAGGTGTTTGTCTGGGCGTGACATACCCTCTGAGTTTTCCTGGGATATATGTTAATTAGGTTCGTTTGGTCATGGGTGACATACCCTCTGAGTTTCTTGTGGTGTGGATAAAAACCTCCAACTGCTCATTGATTTTAAATTAAAGTTTTTGTTTCATTAATTTGGACTTAACAATGAGACAGTAATTTATTAAGATATGGCAATGAAATATCACTAGGTCGCTGTCCGCGAGTATAGTTATAGGTTATAGACTTTGTATGGGAAAATCCATCCAGACTTCCGAATCATGGCGTCAGAATGCTCCAAAGGTAATGGAAGAAATCATATTAGAAAAAATAAAGGAAGTGGGTGAAATGAAAAAAATTATTCTTGATACAAATGAAAAAGTGTTTGCTCATCCTGTTTATGACCAATACTGGGGCACCGAATTGAATTCAGCACAAACCTTACACACTAAGCCCGCTGCTTGGCCGGGACAAAATGTTATGGGTAAGATGTTGAAACGCCTGGCTGGGACCGAGTTTTTTGGCGCGTAGACAACAGCTTGCGAGGTCATCAATTATTAGTCTATAACCTTTTAGTCTCAACCTGAGCCGAAGGCTCAAGTGAGCTATTCTGATCGCCTTTTGTTCCGTGTCTTCTGTCTGTTAACTTTTCCACATTTTCGACTTCTTCTCAAGAACTGCTGGGCAGTTTAACCAAACTTGGTACAAAATTATCCTTGGATAAAGGGAATTAAGTTGTTCAAAATGAAGGACAGGCCCCCATCAAGGGGAGATAATCACGAAAATGCAAAAATAGAGTGGTGTCATTTAAAAATCTTCTTCTCAAGAACCACTGGGCCAGAAAAGCTGAATTTATATGAAAGCTTCCTGATATAGTGGAGATTCAAGTTTGTTTCAAATCATGACCCCCGGGGGTACGATGGGGCACAATAGGGGATCAAAGTTTGACATGTGATTATATAGTAAAATCTTCTTCTCAAGAACCATGTGCAGGAAGCTTGACATTTTATGGAGCTTCCTGATATAGAGTAGATTCAAGTTTGTTCAAATCATGACCCCAGGGGTACGATGGGGCCCCAATAGGGGATCAAAATATATAGGAAAAATCTTTAAAAATCTTCTTCTCAAGAACCATGAGCCAGGAAAGCTGAAATTTATATTATTGTAGCTTTCAGTGATATAGAGGAGATTCAAGTTTGGTTCAATCATGACCCCCGGGGGTACGATGGGGCCCAAGAGGGGATCAAAGTTTTACATATGATTATATGAAAATCTTTAAAAATCTTCTTCTCAAGAACCTCTGGCAGGAAAGCTGAAATTTATATGGAAGCTTCCTGAATATGAGGAGATTTAAGTTTGTTCAAATCGGACCCCGTGGGGTACGCTGGGGCACAATAGGGGATCAATTTTACATATGATTACCGTACATTTCTCTAATTTTTCGACACTAAACAAAATACACCATTTTTCAGGATTTGCAAAAGTGTCGAAAAATTTGAATTTGAAAACTTTTTGGTATGATTTCCTTACGGAAAGATTCGATATCTATAAGGGCCAGTAAGTACGAACATTTTTCAGGATCATACCACAAGTGTACGGGGCCGGTATTAACACTCAGTGTAACCGAATAATTAATCCAGTCGCTATATTTCGCTCATTCCGATCACTACATAACCTCGCGACAGAGAAAATTCTAAGTTACACTCTCGGAGAATCTCTGGAGATCTCGGAGTTTATTTTTGTTTGTTCAAATATATTTTATTTGTGCTTGTTGTCTGTGCTTATCATCAATTAAAACATAAGGGTTGTGAACTTGTAAGAAAATGACGATCTTACGACAACGTATGAAGATTGTCATATACGAATGTGGAATAGAAACGGAACGAATTATCAAAGCGAAGTGAAAGAAATGGCGGATCCAATGTAACACGCGCTTTCACCAATCGTCAACTATCGGCTATTCCCGTAATCAAAAATGAACCGTTTACCGAAATTGACGAGCGTGATCCGATTGGCGCTTTCACGTTAGGTAGGATGCTATATTTCGCTCATTCCGATCAATCCATAACCTCGCGACAGAGAAAATTCTAGTTACACTCTCGGAGATCTCGGAGTTTATTTTGTTTGTTCAAATATATTTTATTTTGGCTTGTTGTCTGTTTGCTTATATCAATTAAACATAAGGGTTGTGACTTGTAAGATAAGGACGATCTTACGACAAACGATGAAAGATTGTCATATAGACTGTGGGAATAGAAAACGAGACGAATTATCAAAGCGAAAGTGAAAGAAAATGGCGGATCCAATAGTAACGACGCGCTTTCACGTTATGTAGGATATTGTACAACACAAGAAATAAAGAAAAAAAGACGAACGCAGGAAGAATTACGGGCATTAAAGATAAGATATAATCATTTAAGCGTTATAGTCTTTTAAATCAGTTAGAAATTTAAACATGAACGCCTTCACAATGACGATTTTTTCATCAGAATTTTTTCCCGAGTGTCGAAAAATTAAAGATTTTTAAAACTGATATTTTCCCAAAATTCAGAAAGTGTCGAAAAAATTAGAGCGCTCGAAAAATTAGAGAATTAGGTAATATCGGGAAAATCTTTAAAAAATCTTCTTCTCAAGAGCACTGGGCCAGGAAAGCCTGACATTTATATGGAAGCTTCCTGATGTAGAGGAGATTCAAGTTTGTTCAACTCATGAGCCCTGGGGTACGATGGGGCCCCAATAGGGGATCCAAGTTTTACATATGATTATAATGGGAAATCTTTAAAAATCTTCTTCTCAAGAACCACTGGACCAGAAAGCTGAAATTTTATGAAAGCTTCCTGAGATAGTGGAGAATTCAAGTTTGTCCAAATCATGGCCCCCAGGGGAGAGTGGGGCCACAATAGGGGATAAAGTTTACATTTGAATATATTTAAAATTGTCTTCTCAAGACCAAAAGACAACATTTACCTTAAAGCTTCCTCATATAGAGTGAGAATAAATTTGATCAGATCATACTCCGGGGGTAGGGCAAGGCCACAGCAGGGGATCAAAGTTTTGCATAACAATGTTCTTCTCCAGAACCACTGGGTCAGTTTTAAAATTTCTTTCTAAATCACCACTGCTGAGCCAGGGCAAGGTCACTCAGGTGAGCGATGTGGCCCATGGCCTCTTTGTTATTGTAATACTTTCAATTTCTATTAGAAACTAACAATTTTATTTTTAACACTATTTTTCAATGGTTTTCACAGACTAAGAGAGAAAAACACGAAAAAAAATTGAGTTTGCTGGCTTTTAACAGTAACGTCAAGGAACGTGCTCTATTATGACGTCACAATCAATTTTCCACTTTTGTACAATTTATGACGTCAGCTTGCGGACCGAAAAGTTTTCTGTGCCTATATCGTGTGGTATTGGCCGCAAACTTCTAAAGGAAAAAGAGGAGATGAAATTGAAAGTATATAATAATTATTATTATAATGTCTCTATTGTGAGTAATTTATGTCTCCCCTCTTCAGGGGAGACATTGTTTTCGTACTTTCTGGCCGTCTGTCAATCTGGCCGTCTGTCGTCACAACAATCTCGTGACCGCTTCTCCTCCTAAACCGCTTATTAGATAGACTTGAAACTTTGTAACACATGCTTCCTTGCCATTTGTAGATGTGCATATTGTCGGAACAGGGGGATCAATTATTTTCCTTCAAGTTATGGTGGATCCAACAGGGGTGGGGTGTTATATAGCTTGTGAAACTCGTGATGCTTCTCCTCCTAAACCGCTTATCAGATAGACTTGAAACTTACTTTGTACAGTGCTCCTTACCATTTGTAAATGTGCATATTGTCAGGACAGGAGGATCCATTATTTTCCTTCAATTAAGGTGGATCCAACAGGGATGGAGGTGTAATATAGCTTGTGAACGCTTCTCCTACACCGGTTTATCAGATAGTCTTGAACTTTGTACAATGCTTCATTGCCATTTGTAGATGTGCATATTGTCAGGAAAGGAGGATCCAATAATTTTCCTTGAAGTTATGGGGGATCCAAGAGGGTAGAGTGTATAATATGCTTGTGGAAACAATTCTTATAACATGAGCTATCGATAGCCTTGAAACTTTGTACAATGCCCTTCATTGCCATTTTTAGATGTACATATGTTTCAGGACAGGAGGATCCAATTATTTTCTTCAAGTTATGATGATCCAACAGGGGTGGAGGGTGTAAACTTCTTCTATACGGTCTATCAGACGCCTTGAAACTTTGTACAATGCTTCATTGCCATTTTGTAGATGTGCATATTGTAAGGACAGGATCGAGGACAATTATTTTCCTTCCAAGTTATGGTGGGATCCAACGAGGGTGGAGGGTGTATAGCTTGGGAAACATTCTTCTATACGATTATCGGATAGCCTTGAAACTTTGTACAATGCTTTCATTGCCATTTGGACCCGTGGGGGTCCGGGTTAGAATAGATCCCAGCGTCCCTTGGTGTGTCATAAGAGCGACTGAATGGGGCGGTCATTCGGATGAGACCGGAAAAAACGAGGTCCCTGTGTCACAGCAGGTGTGGCACGAAAAAGAATCCTCCCTGCTCAAAGGCCTGAGTGCCGAGCATAGGCTAAATTTTGCAGCCCTTCACCGGCAAATGGTGAGTCTCCATATGAGTGAAATATTCTCGAGTGGGACGAAAACAGTAAATAATCAATAATAATCAATTGCCATTTGTAGATGTGCCATATTGTAAGGACAGATGAGGATCCAATTAATTTTCCTTCAGTTATGGGGGATCCAATGGGGGTGGAGGGTGTATCTTGTGAAGCTTATCACTGGACAGGTAGATTTGATATTTTGTACAATGCTTTACAGCTCTTTGTAGATGTGCATATTGTCTGGACAGGAGGATCCAATAATTTTTCTACAAGTTAATGTGGATCTAAGAGAGGTGTGGATGTAAAATAGCTGCAAATACTAATCCTATACGGATTATCAGATAGACTTGAACTTAATTTGTATAATGCTTCATGCATTTACAAAATGTGGCATATAATCAGGACAGGAAGGATTCAATTGTTATCATAATTTTATAGCAGATTCTAAGAGGGGTGTCGATGTAAAATAGCTTACAAGTGAACAAAGTTACCATTCATAATGTCTATGTTCCTGCTTGTGCTTTCTTCTCCATACCATGTAGTACATTAAGGGGAGGTGGTATTAATTTGGAGCACTTTCAATCTGGGGAGGAGGGGAGACAATTGTTTTTTTAAAATAAAAACAATTTTTAATTTATTATAATGTCCGTGTGTGTAGAATTCCATTTTGGCTCATATTCTGAACGTGTGTAATAGTTTCCTGGCTTGATTGAAGTGACATTTTCATGAGGAAAATGGGTGTGCTCGAGCTCATCCTCAAATTTTTAGTTCTCTATTGATTTAAAGAACATTAATGGTGGGATGGATTCGAAATGAACAAATTCCTGTTTAGTCGTAATGCACATCACTAATTTATTTCCCAGAGATGGAGGTTTGGGGTGGCGTGCTGTTTTTGGTCTGTTTGAATGCCCAGCAGTTTCTGTCTTCAACTTTCACTTTGGGCACAACTTTTGAACAAAACAAGATAGAAACTTTAATATATTCAATGAACTGAAAGGTCAAGGGCAAAAATATGACTGGTATAAGTCAAGGGCCATACATGTGATAATTTTTCAACCCCAAAGCTGTACAATGCCTTTGAAAAATCAAAAATCGTGATTTTGAGTGAAAAATCTGTACACAAGTTTTCAAAATGTGGTACTAAATCTATATGCAGACAAATATCAATTATAAAATGTTTTATAATGTTTGCACAATTTCCATGATTTGATTGTATATGTGACCTTTAAATACTTCATAATTCCTAATTTTCTTTGCATTATCAATTAGAAAGATTAGAGGAAATTCAGATGATAACATTTGGTGACACACTAAACTAAATTAAAGTTATCATTGATTTTTTAGCCGAGTTGCAACGAGTTCACTCGCGCTATTGGTTCGTGATGGCGGCGGCGGCGGCGGCAACAATAGGTTTCCGGACGATAACTCGCAAAAGTTTGCATCTAATTGAATTGAAACTTTGGAATATTGTTACATATCACACGAGAAGGAACCCTATTGATTTTCGGAACAAATCCGTCCAAGGTCAAGGTCACAGTGACCGAAAAAACTCGCCAAATCTGAAATATGAGGTTTCCGACCGTTAACTTCAAAAGTTTAAATCTGATTGAATTGAAACTTGGGATATTGTTGCATATCATGTGAGAGAGAACCCTATTGATTTTCGACAAATCCGTCAAGGTCAAGGTCACAGTGACCGGAAAAACTTCGCCAAATCTGAAAATATGAGGTTTCCGGACGTTAACTTCAAAAGTTTAAACATCTGATTGAATTGAAACTTTGGATATTGTTGCATATCATGTGAGAGAGAACCCTTTTTGATTTTCGGACAAATCCGTCCAAGGTCAAGGTCCAGTGACCGAAAAACTTCGCCAAAATCTGAAATATGATGTTTCCGGACGTTAACTTCAAAAGTTTAAATCTAATTGACATTGAACTTTGGGATATTGTTGCAATATCATGTGAGAGATACCCTATTGATTTTCAGACAAATCCGTCTAACGGTCAAGGTCACAGTGACCGAAAAACTTCGCCAAAATCTGAAATATGAGGTTTCCGGATGTTAACTTCAAAAGTTTAAACCTGATTGAATTGAATGCTTTGGGATAGTTGCATATCATGTGAGAGAGAACCCTATTGATTTTCGGACAAATCCGTCCAAGGTCAAGATCACAGTGACCGAAAAACTTCACTGAAAATATGAGGTTTCCGGACGTTAACTTCAAAAGTTTAAAATCTGATTGAATTGAAACTTTGGTAATTGTTGCATATCATGTGAGAGAGGAACCTATTGATTTTCAGAACAAATCGTCCCAGAGTCAGGGTCACACGTGGACCGAAAAACGTTCACCAAAATCTGAAAATATGAGGTTTCCGGACGTTAACTTCAAAAGTTACATCTGATTGAATTGAAACTATAGATGAATTGAAACTATAGGATATTGTTGCAAATATTCAGTAGAGAGAACCCTATTGATTTTCGACAGAATCCGTCAAGGTTCAAGGCACAGTGACAAAAAACTTTACCAAATCTGAAATATGAGGTTTCTGGACCGTAACTTCAAAATTTATATCTGATTCAATTTAAACTTTAGGATATTGTACATATCAAGTGAGAGAGAACCCTATGATTTTTCGGAAAAATCCGGCCAAGGTCAAGGTCATGGTTGACAAAAAACTTCGAAAAATCTGAATACATGAGGTTTCCGGACGATAACTCTAAACTTTACTTCTGATCAAATGAACTTGGGAAATCTTGTTGAATATCTCAGAAAAATCCGTCAAAGTCAAGGTCACAGTGACCAAATAACTTTGAATTTTTTTTTAGAAAATGAGGTTTCCGGCAATAACTCCCAAAGTTTACATCTGAATTCAATTGAACTTTGCATATTGTTACTCATCAAGTGAGTGAGAACCCTATGATTTTCGGAAAAATCTGTCCAAGGCCTACAGGGCTCAAGCTCACCTGTACGGACGATTTAATATCAATATTCATAACTTACTCGTAAACATTTTAAGACATGTAATAACAAAATTTGTTTAGTTTTTACTACATCTATCTAACTGTATCAAGATATAAGCCTGGCCTCATGTAGCGTGTACGAACATTAATGTTACTATTCATAACTCTTTAAATGAAAACATTTTGTTAAGACATGTATAACAAATGTTGTTTTAATTTTGCTAGGGTCTATCAAACCGTATCATAAAGGCCTGCAGGCCTATAATGGCTCACCTGTACAGATGATTTGTGTTGCAATTTTAATTTTTTACTCGTTGATATTCTGTTATGACATTTTGACAGTAAGTTGTTTATATATAATATGCCTAAGGGCCTCATGGCTTACCTGCCCAGACAGAAAACTTCAAATAATGTTTACCGGCAACTCGGCTCATTAGCATCTTCTGATTGCCTTCTGATTTTTATTAATTATTCCCTTACATAGGTATTATAATAATTAAGGTTTTAAAAATGTTTTCAAAGTCAAAAAAGATGCTTTCTAGGAAATTGGTCTAGCTTTTGGCCGGGTTGCACGAGTGCAAAACCGGGTTATAAAAATGGTGAATGCGGGGCGGGGAAATAATTTCTGTAACACTTTTACTCAGTAATACTCTATCTGTAGCAACATCTATGACATTAAAATTTATCATACAGTGGGTGGTCCCATTATCGTGGGACCGATTTCAGAACCTGGTCCGACTCCTACTCCTGTTTACCAACTTCGAATATTTTCCAGTGTTATTCTTAATAGCGCAAATTTTCGTAACACTTTACTCAGCAATTAATTATCGTAGCCTCATGACCTTTGATATCCATCATCAGCGGGTGGTCCCATATTGTGGGATCCGATTTCAGACCTGTCCGACAACCTACTTCCTGTTTACCGACTTAGAATAGTTACATAATCAAAACAGCCGTTCTAAATACTGAATTTAAAGGATTTGCACAATTTACCATTTAGTGTGAATTTTGGTGTACAGTCTGTACAGCATTAATTCAATTAAAAAAGTGTACATTTTTTTGTACAGTCTGTACATATCACATGTATGAAGGGCATTCATCGATGTTAACCAGATTTATTTGAAGGTCGCCACTCCCAAATACTCATTTCAAAAATCAAAATCTGAAACACTGTATTTTTCTGTGTAATTCTAATTTACAAAACTTATACATGTATGTAGGTGATATTTAACTTTTATTCTTCCTCATGGTATAAAGACCTCAGTTGAGCACAAAGCAGAGACAGGATTTTTTTCTTTTAATAGTAAAAAAATTGTTTAAATGGCGACTTGATGCATTTCATAAAAGATTTTGTCACTTTTTAGAGTTGACACTGTTTCTGATGTGAAGAACTTTTTGAGCTGTTGCTGAACTAGAACTGAGCCTGTGTATATTTATAGCCTTCTGCTTGTAGAACATCAGCCAATAAATTAAGTCTGAACCTGGATTACCTCCCTTACATGAGAAAGTTTCTGACGACGCCCTTGGTGAAAAAGGAGAATGATGGAATACCTGAAGTCATAGATTTAATGGACAAATACGACATCATCAAGGAAGACTTTGATAACATCCTTGAGATTACTAAATGGCAGAACAGTGACGACCCAATGTCGATGCTAAGCTCCAAGGTTAGTGTGTATGCAGTCAAATCATTTAATGTAATATATGAATTTCTGAACTTGGTCTTTTATCTACAGACAACAATTAAAGTTCTGCATGTCATTGGGATTGGGAGTTATTGTATGAAATTTCGTCACAGAACCTTATTGATGGTCAGAGATAATTGTACGGTCTGGGAACAAAAGTTTGACTGACAGAATGACAGCAGACAGATTGACCCATTGTAATATTTTTAAATATTCCCAGCTTTTCACCAAAAGTAACTTACAAAAACTAAATTACTCAGTGTTAAAATTTTGTTTGTAAAATTGGCCTTGCTTCATTTTGTATATTTTCAAACAAATTTTCCAAATATCAAAGGGTCCCATAAAATGTGATAACATAGCAATTGAACTTCTTCAATAAATTTCAAATACTGGGTAACGAGTTATTTAAAACTTCAGTAAATTGTTGCATGTACATGTACTTTATCATGAACTTTTCTTTTGTAGACAAAGGCTGCCTTTACACGGACATACAATAAGGAGGTCCATTTGACTCCCTATGCTACTGGTACCCTGACCAAGAAAGGCAGAGGGGGTGGGGCACCAGTTACGGAGGACTATGGCGTAGAGGGGGAAGGAACAGAGTCGGCGATCGCCCCAGAGAGTGACGAGGATGGAAACGATGACCTAGAAATGGACACCATGATCAAGGTTCTCAGTGCTTAGTCCTATTTCTTACAGAAAGCTTTTCTTTCAAGATGGTTGAAGTTTTGATTTTTTTTTAAGTCCTTTGTGTGGGAATTACATCTGTCTGTACATCTGATTTGATTTGTATATATTTTAATGTAAGAACATATACAAAAAGTTTGAACACAAGTTCTAACAACTTTCGAGGTTCTCACCTTAACTATGATCTGTACATCTGAAAGCTGTTTGTAGTCATTCACTCGCTGCCTTTTAGAAACTTCTCTAAATTAACGACTTAAATGTTGTTCTTGTTTGTTAACAGCTGGGTCATAGTGCTTATTTCATTGAAATTTCCCTTCATGTTCAGTATTAATTTTACTTTTCAGATTATTCCTGAAATTACAAGACTCTTGAAATAATAAGTTCTGAATAAAATGTATTTCTGAACTTTTTTTTTTTTTTCGTTGTAGTCCAAGAAGAAATCCAAAGGAAAAGAAAAGGAACAGAAAGAAACATCATCAAAGGGAAAAGGGAAAGGCAAGGGAAAAGGGAAAAGCTAGCAGCAAGGAAAAGAAAAGGGAAAAGCTAGCAGCATTTCACGTTTATGCTTATATAGAGAAAGAGTTCACGTGTTTGACAAGGAACAGAAGTGAAAGCGTGTTGTGATATCGATACAGTATAAGAACATCTTTACAACAATGTTGTTCGAGATCATTCAGAATGATGTTAGTGGTGGCTTTACATTTATAAGCTGTTGTTAACTATTGTTTTAACATTATTGCCATTCATTGGAATAATAAATGAATTTGAAACATTTGCGATGTATTGTCTGTTTTGTGGGTCACTCAAGTAGTGCTTCAAACATTTTGTTCCCCTGTAATCAGAGAATTCGAGGGCATATTGTTTTTGGTCTGTTCATACATATTTTCTGTGGGTTTTTATGGCCCCCCGCCACAAAGTGGTTTTTGACCTTGGGGTTTGACCTACTGCTTGGCCATCATAGATTTTGTTGCTATTCAGGGGCATCAATGTTCCACAAAGGAATCTTGTTTTTGACCACATTTTTTTTTTATCAAATATAGTTATTGTTCAGGAAGGTTACTAAGCCCCTGGGAGTAAGGGACGGGGTCAAAATCTAAATTTTGAATTTCATAATCACTGAGACCCTGGGAATAAAGTGTGGGGTCAAAATCTAAAGATAAAATATGCAATTCTTAAAAATCTAAGAAACAAACTGCAAAGTTAGTTATATATTTATAAGACAGATGGAGGCTCAACTAGATAGTAAAATTCATTATTCAGGGAGGCACACATTCAGGTGCTAGGTTGGATTTGATTTTAATCTTATGATAAAAATGCCCTGTATTTGTTATTCCAGACACCGACTCTTTTAGTCTCGGTATCCTCGATGTGCGTAATGCAGAAATACTCGCACATCGTCCCAGTGGGAAAAAAAAGAAGACTGTTAACACCTCATTTAAAGTTTTTGGGGTAATTCTCTATAAATGATGAACTGTTTGCAAATGGAATGTTTTTGTTCAAGCATTAATCCCCCTTCAAAGATGTATCAGTAATGGTTACTCTTAGTATACTTCATTCTGAAAACCCGGCGCACCCTGGTAATGCGACTAGACACTTTGATTGTGAGCCGCAATTGCGCACACACCACATGGGTTGAGCCAGAAAATATTGTTAAACATATCCTCTACTTTTCATCCACGTCAAATTTCTCTGGTGTTCTGGTGTAGCATTCCACCTTAATTTAGGTACTCTAATGAAATAAACATAATTTGTAAAAATGTTAGCCTTTTCTGTGCCAAAAAAAAAAGTTATATACGGTAGAAATTCAACATTTTCATTACTATATGCACCGGGTCACTTGATTCTAAGAAGTATCCCGGGTATATCCGGTTCGGTTCGCCCGCATTAGGGTCAGAATCAAGTATGCTATCTAGTATGTTGAAACATCTATGTTTTGAACTTCGATGCTGATGTACCTTTGTTAATATGCTGTTTTAATTTAATAGATCAATGGTTTAGAGGATAAAACATACAGTTGGGCAGATAATGGGCATCTTTGACAATGGGGTCACAGCAGGTGTGACCAGTCAACGGGATGCTTACTCCTTGGCACCTGATCCCACCTCTGGTATGTCCAGGGGTCCGTGTTTGACCAACTCTTGTTTTTGTATTTTATTTGGGACTTCCGAGATTGATCACTGTTCGTTATCTTTGCCTTTATATTCAAGTATTTCCCATTTCTTGATTGTGGTTAATTTGAATATTTCCTTTGATAATCCTTATCGAGTTTGGAAGTGTCTGATTTTCACATACCGCATGTAGGTGTTAATCTTATACATTATTTGTACAATAAGCCATTGACTTTAGAACCACCTAAATTCAGAAAATAGAAACATTGGCATGTAGGTGTTAAAGTCTGGACGAATCAATATCGGGATGGGTTATATGGAGGATGTTTCAATGAATTTTTGTCGTGTTCACAGTATTTGTCAATCGCTAAACTTAGCAGAACATTGACTATCGCCCGCTCCTTCTATTTGTGGTCGTACATGTGCAATAGGGAAATAAGAAATCATTAGATCGGGACCTACATGTATCATCCGTCATGCGTTGTACGTTAATAATTGAACATTTTTAAATTTTGACTTCTTGACAACTACCATTCCAATTCTTTTCAAATTTGGTATAAAGCAGCTTTGAGACAAGGGGCACTTAAATTGAAAATTTCAGGTCTCTTGCACCCCTGGGGCCTTCAGAACGGGGCAAAAAGTGACCAGATTTAAAAAATCTTCTCTTCAACTGCACATGTGCAAGAAAAACTTAATGCATAGTGATGTAGAGCAGGAAGATCTCTACCAAATTTATAAATTTGGTGATCCCGGGGTAGGGATTTTGACCCCAGGGCGAGCAAACTTGGTACATAGTGTTTATATGTAAAACATTTAAAAAGCATCTTCTTTAATGCAATTGATATTAATTTGAAAGTAAATGAATATTTGGAATGAGCAGGGAGCATTTTATCATAATTAATTGTAAATTTCATGATCCTAGGGGTAGGGTTTTGGTATTAGGGTGGACCAAAATGGTCAGTATAATTAAATATGTTAACAATTGATTTTTTTTTTTCTTGATCACTATAATTCCAAGTCTTTTCAGATTGGGTATGCAGCATCTTTGGGATAAGGGGGATGTTAATTGTAAATTTCAGGACTCTTGCACCCCAGGGGCCTTAGGGGTGAGACAAAAAGTGACCAATTTTCAAAAATCTTCTTCTCTACAATTTCTCATGTGTAAGAAAACTAATTGCACATAGTGATGTACAGCAAAAGGGTCTCTGCCAAAATTGTAAATTTGGTGATCCCCGGGGTAAGGGTTCTGACCTCAGGGTGGGGTCAATTTGGTACATAGTGTTTATATATAAATACTTTAATGCTGTTCATATCAATTTAAAAACTAAACGGATATTTGGAATGAGCAGGGAGCCTTTTATCTTTTACCTTGCAACAAGTTGATGGAGGGGGATACTGGAATCGGATTGTCCATCCGTCTGTAGATGCAATGGTTTCAGGGCTCCAAAGTGTTAGCCTTTCCACCTAGAGTCACCATATCATGCATATAGTCTACCCATGGGATGAAGATAATTCCTTATTGAAATTGGGGTCAAAAGGTCAAAGGTTAAGCACACTGGACATCGAAGTAGCAATGTGGTTTCCTTGCTCTAGAGCATTATTTTTTTTTCTACCTAGTCACCATATCATACGACTACCCATCGGATTAAAATGTTCCCTATTAAATTTTGTGTCATAAGTCAAAGATCAAGTGCACTGGACATTAACAGTAGCAATAGGTTCTGGGTTGCTAGAGGCATTATCCTTTCTACTTAGAGTGACCATATCATATGACTACCCTTGGGATGAAGATGTTCCCTTTTGAATTGGAGTCCAAAGGTTAAGTGCACTGGGCATCAAAGTAGCAATATGGTTTCCAGGCTACTAAGCATTATCCTTTCTATGTAGAGTCACCATATCACACATATGGACTACACATCGGATGAAAATGTTCCCTATCAAATTTGGGATCCAAAGGTTAAGTGCACTGGACATTGAAGTAGCAGTATGGTTTCCGGGTTCTAGAGCTTTCCACTAGAGTCACCATATCGTATGAACTACCCTGATGGATCAAAGATGTTCATTATCAAAATTGGGATCAAAAGGTCAAGCTCACTGAATATTAAAGTAGCAATGTTGGGTTCCATTTAAAATTCTTGAACAGTTACAACACCCTTTTTAAAATTAAAATGATAATCTTCTTGTGTATTTGAATAGGAATTATATGCATACTTTGAAAGATGATAATTAACATGTGAACAAAAGACTTCCCACCTAGCTCTGGTGTGTCCAGGAGTCCGTGTTTGTCAAACTCTTGTTTTTGTATTCTATTTGGGACTTACGAGATTGATCACTGTTCGTTATCTTTGCTTTTACATTCAAGTATTTCCCATGTCTTGATTGTGGATAATTTGAATATTTCCTTTAATAATCCTTTTCGAGTTTGGAAGTGTCTAATTTTCACATACCGCATGTAGGTGTTAATCTTATACATTATTTGTACAATAAGCCATTGACTTTAGAACCACATAAATTCAGAAAATAGAAACATTGGCATGTAGGTGTTAAAGTCTGGACGAATCAATATCGGGATGGGTTATATGGAGGATGTTTCAATGAATTTTTGTCATGTTCACAGTATATGGCTATGGCTAAACTTAGCAGAACATTGACTATCGCCTGCTCCTATTCATGGTCGTACATGAGCAATAGGGAAATAAGAAATGTAATGCCGTCGCGCGTTGTACATTAATAATTGAACATTTTTAACTTTTTCTTGATAACTACCATTCCAATTCTTTTCAAATTTGGTATGAAGCATCTTTAATTCAAATTTGGTATGAAGCATCTTTAAGACAAGGGACCCGTGGGGGTCCGGGTTAGAATAGGTCCCCAGCATCCCCTTGCGTGTCGTAAGAGGCGACTAAATGGGGCGGTCATTCGGATGAGACCGGAAAAACCGAGGTCCCGTGTCACAGCAGGTGTGGCACGAAAAAGATCCCTCCCTGCTCAAAGGCCCTGAGTGCCGAGCATAGGCCTAAATTTGCAGCCCTTCACCGGCAATGGTGACGTCTCCATATGAGTGAAATATTCTCGAGTGGGACGTAAAACAGTAAAAAATCAATCAATCAATCTTTAAGACAAGGGGCACTTAAATTGAAAATTTCGGGTCTCTTGCACCCCTGGGGCCTTAGGAACGGGGCAAAAAGTGACCAGATTTAAAAAATCTTCCGTGTAAGAAAAACTTTTAAATGCATAGTGATGTAGAGCAGGAACCAAAATTATAAATTTGGTGATCCCCGGGGTAGGGATTTTGACCCCAGGGCGAGGCCAAACTTCTTTAATGCAATTGATATTAATTTGAAAGTATAAATATTTGGAGTGAGCAGGGAGCATTTTATCATATTACATGTAATTATAATATTCATGATCCTAGGGGTAGGGGTTTTGGTATTAGGGTGGGACCAAAATGGTCAGTATAATTAAATATGTTAACAATTGAACTTTTGTTTTCTTCTCGATCACTATAATTCCAATTCTTTTCAGATTGGGTATGAAGCATCTTTGGGATAAGGGGGACGTTTATTGTAAATTCCAGGACTCTTGCACCCCAGAGGCCTTAGGGATGGGACAAAAAGTGACCATATTTCAAAAATCTTCTTCTCAACAATTTCACATGTGTAAGAAAACTAATTGCACATAGAGATGTAAAGCAGAATGGTCTGTACCAAAATTGTAAATTTGGTGATCCCTAGGGTAGGGGTTCTGACCTCAGGGCGGGGTCAATTTGGTACATAGTGTTTATGTATAAATACTTTAATGCTGTTCATATCAATTTAAAAACTAAACGGACATTTGGAATGAGCAGGGAGCCTTTTATCTTTTATCTTGCAACAAGTTGATGGAGGGGGATACTGGAATCGGATTGTCCATCCGTCTGTAGATGCAATGGTTTCAGGGCTCCAAAGTGTTAACCTTTCCACCTAGAGTCGCCATATCATGCATATGGTCTACCCATGGGATGAAGATATTCCTTATTGAAATTAGGGTCAAAGGTTAAGCACACTGGACATTGAAGTAGCAATGTGGTTTCCTTGCTCTAGAGCATTTTTTTTTACCTAGTTACAGTGTACTATATCATACGACTACCCATTTTCCCTATTAAATTTTGTGTCATAAGGTCAAAGATCAAGTGACCATATCATACGACTACCCTTGGGATGAAGATGTTCCCTATTGAAATTGGAGTCAAAAGGTCAAAGGTTAAGTGCACTGGACATCAAAGTAGCAATATGGTTTCCAGGCTACTAAGCATTATCCATTCTACGTAGAGTCGCCATATCACACATATGGACTACCCATCGGACGAAAATGTTCCCTATCGAATTTGGGATCCAAAGGTCAAGTGCACTGGACATTGAAGTAGCAGTATGGTTTCCGGGTTCTAGAGCTTTATACTTTCCACTAGAGTCACCATATTGTATGAACTACCCATGGATCAAAGATGTTCGTTATCGAACTTGGGATCAAAAGGTCAAGCTCACTGAATATTAAAATATCGGGGAGATTGAAATTCTAAATTCATTTTATATAGGAAAATATACAGCGCGGATTCAAGAAAGCGCGTACCGGGCGTACGCCCTCCGCCTAAAAAACAAAAAAAAAAAAAAAAAAAAGAAGAGAGAGAGAAGAATGTGAATGGAGGATAAGAGAGAGAGGCCCGAGCGCCACAGCGAGCACAGATACACTGGCGGATTTAAAAGGGGGCGTGGAAATCGCACGCCCCCCATAAAATTTTAAAAGATTAGGGTACTCGGGGCATATAGTAGTATACATTTACATGTGCAATATCTCGGTCAAACTGAATTTTTACCCAGCCTGTCATTAGCTTGTAAGAAAGCAAGAGCTGTACAGTGGGGTGCACTGGGTCGCCCGTGCACCCCCCATTTTAAACATGAAGATGGCTTAAAATCCTCTCACCGCTTCTGGGGCTTCGACCCCTGGACCACCTACACCAGAGCCCATTCTGAATCCTCCTAGGGGCCTAAAAACCCCCAGACGCGATAAGATATGCCTAAAATTTCTCTAGCTTGCTGGGGGCTTCGCCCTCCTGATCGCCTCCCTACTAGGACTCCATTCCTGGATACGTCTAGGGGCCTCAAGAAAACC
>CAJDSM010048057.1:0-16411 GCA_903981925.1 Ostrea lurida | reverse complement strand
TTCTAGCAAACAGGAAGATAATGATGGTAAACGATAGATGACTATATATATTTTGTGATTAAGGTTATATAGTACATGTACCTGTTACAGATATCAAGAGATCTTACATAGAGCCCCCCCCCCCAAAGTATAAATATTTTAAAAAAGAAAACGTACAACATGGCACCTACAGTTGAACTTCAATATCTCGAACAGACGAACACTGATATCTCGGAATACTATGGTTATGCCAAACTGATATGGAGGTCCCAACCACCTATTTTCTTGTAATTTTACCCTCGATATCTCGAATTCACAAATATCTCGAACTTTTTTCTTGGTCCTATCAAGTTCGAAATAATGAGGTTCGACTGTATATGCCTGTGAAACAAGTTTCTATATTCAGTCCTAACATTAATTTACCACCCTCCCCTCCCCACTCACAATTTTAAAAGGTGGTATGATTCTCACTCACTATCAAACTTTCAATAATTGTACTAAGATTTTATACCATCTTCGAGACATGGCGTTCGCCATAAATTCTGGACCTATATCAAGATCAACCATACTGGCACAGTTATTTCATATGCCGTACACCGTAGCTGTCAAACTTGCAGAAAACAACTCAAATCTTAAACAAATGCTTTTGCAAAATGTTTTCTATCAAATAATGGAATGAATGTATTAAAAAAGCCCTGCCGGTCAACGGTATAAATAATTTGTTTTGCTTCCCCCTTGGGAACAATAAAAATGGACACTTGTGCTTTCCACTTTACAAATACATGGCCGCAGTTAAATGCTAAACTTTTAAGTGCTTTTAGAAAATAAAGTGTACCTAGAGGTCAAATTTTCCTGATCTGTCAGACAAGGTTTCTCTTTTTCTTCTCCTAACAATACAATGTACTCGTAAATAAATTATACAGAACAAGAGGCCCATGGGCCACATCGNAGATCTGTCAGACAAGATTTCTCTTTTTGTTCTCCTAACAAAACAATGTACTCGTAAATAAATTATACAGAAAAATACTCGTCTTTCAAGTTCTGGTTATAATATGCATTACTTTTTAACCACATTAGGCCACTTTAAATAGATGTACTACGATGCAACTTGCAATGAAAGCATCTCTGCAAGAGAAAAGCTACGTACTGCTTTCTGAAAGACTCATCTCTGTTACAGAAATCATCATGCCTCAAAAAGTTTATTTATTCATGACTTGTACTGTTAAANGCTGATTTCTGATTGCTGATTTCACTGTTACAAAAATCATCATGCCTCAAAAAGTAGTTTATTTATTCATGACTTGTACTGTTAAACTCTGCACACGCGACTCTGTACAACTGCATCTTTTCAGTTCAACCACGTGACATGACAAATATCAAAGCTGGACAAATTACAGGAAAAAAATTTTTACAATGAGACAGGCACACAAAGGTCCTTTAACTCTCAAGTACCAGGCACCAATGAAATAAGCTTCCTCTTGTTTGCAGGGAAAACTGAATTTTTCCATCAACAAAATCTAGAGTGCATTTCATATTTTACAGCATCTTTTTAAACATCTGCTCTGCACAATTTGATGAGCAATGTCATTATCATTAGGTAGTTGAGGTGCAAACTGATGAGTGCTAATGGAAGACAACTTTGCAGCTTTTAGAGATGGGCAACACTCTAACAAAAGAATCTATGCAATTTTCTCCGTATAGACAAAACATCACATTTCTGCATGATCCCTGTTGTTAGCCGTGTTAATAAATTATTGATGACAACAAAATCAATATTACACCCAAAAGGCATGTTAATGTATAATCACATAATTAATGAGGGCATATCCTATCAACATTATTAAATACAGCGCCTCATAACTTTTAAATGCAATCCTACCTCACATGTAAATGCTCTAAGTGCCAAAAGAACCATGAGAAACTAAATTGCTCTGACAATATTTTGTCAATTGGCCAACCTGCTCAATAAAACATTTGGTTGGAATTCAAGCCAATCACATACCTGACCACTTGTTTTACTAAGGAATTACCTATCATTTTGGCTCAAGTGTACAACTTTTGAATTATCCCTTCTTAATAGTGTTACCTCTACCACACATGGACCCCTGACTTCTGTGCCAGCTAGCTTATTGAGTATCACTGACATCTAAACTCAAGGCAGATTTAATTGATGGTGTTAATAGTACATGCTAAGCAAACAGTTTCCCTATCTTAACATTATGAACTCACGGTTTATGCATGTCATTGCAAAAGATCCAATCTCATTACCCACTAAAGCCATCAAATTCGGATAAAACAATGAAATAAAGCTAGAGGGTGTAGGGAGATAATTGTATTAGAAACCTTCCCAACCTACACTTGATGTGTAGGATGAGTAAATTAATGAATGATCAAACTATTCTGTTTACAGCAAAGAAGGCATTATTTGGTACAGAAAAAGGTTGTATCTGTCATGTCTTCTACAAGGAACAACAAATCTGATATTTTTTCTATTCCAGTCTGACCTTTTCACCTTACTTGAGCAATCTTTCACTGATATGACTACAAGAAGAACTTGTGAAATGACAACATAACATTATAAACATCAGGATGTTGGGCCAAGTGATAGGAAGAGACTTCTTAATGCTCCTCCCAGCCGGTGTCCTTGTGGGTTGTTATCTCACGCCCCAATCACAAACCACACACTGTCTCCAACTTCCTCATTTCCTCCCCAAAACCTCATTCAATGAACTTAATAAAATCTTAACTAATTATGCATCTGGGTCAAATTGAATATTTTCCCTGGTGTGCATTTATACTTGTACCACTGACTCCTCTCTGAGGGATGTAGAAACAAAAATTTTAAAAGTTGTTAAAATTAAAGTTGTCCATTTTCTATTAGATAATCTTTTTAAAAATTTACAACACTGTCAATTGAGATCAATTTTAACTATCCTTCAGTTACACAATTTCATAATAAACATGATTTCTTGTGACTGTCAAGGAAATCATATCACAATAACAGTATTAAATAGGTTCAGAAGTTGTTACATACTCTGGAAGTACACAAAACTTGTCCAAATGATATCAAACAGGTCTCTTGGTACTTACAAATTGTAACAGTCTTTGACCAGCTATCCAGTGTTAGAATGGGCACAGTGGGTCAGCTTCTGGGACTGGACAATCTAGTCAGACACTGACCAATTCTGATTAATGAGTCCTTCTGATCAATAATGTCAACTACAATGTATGTCCAAGTCTTCCAATCTCACAAACTACTCAATCTCTGGCAGCTGATTGCTTTTCTCAATCCACTTTTTTCCAGAAACAAACACCAGGATTTCATGCAAGACTGAGATTGAAGCAATGGTGTTTGAGAACATGCATGTATGGTTATTAACATAAATATGACTTGTCGAGTGTTCCTACAGATTTCCCTTGGTGTTATTCACGAGTCCAGGATTAAGCTAACATCATTCAGGATAAGCCGACTCAGATCTTACCTAATGTCAATGCCCAGTGTTGTATCTAAGGGTGCTCATTAGGCCTTATAAATATCCTTGGTACAGCCTCTACCTTACAACCATTAGCTAACTGACTAACACAACTCTTTGTAGTCAGTTTGTTCTTACATGTACATCTTATCATCAACACATGTAACGGCCATTTCTCTAAAGAGGGCATGTTCACCTAGAAATTTCAGAAGTCATCATGACTTTCAACATCATAAACTAACAGACATTTTGATCTTTAATTCACACAGAAATGAAAATAATCTTAACGAGAAATACTTCAAAGGTCCTGTGGGACCATGACAGTGGACACGCTTTTTAGATGTGGATACAGATACACAAGCTGATGAATACGGAAATACTGTCTTCAACTTCCCTATTTCAATAAATTTAGATACACTATCTAGAAATAGCTTTTAAATGAAGACAAAATTAAGGAAAAAGACCAACTCTGCCAAGAGCAAATTATATCCTTGAAGATATTTAAATACATGTCCTATAAATACATATTATGATTCAGAACATTATCATTGGCAGAACATTTTATTACTTCTTAAGTATTTTCTATACATTTTCCTAAGTATCACTTTATGCATCCCGAGTTGATGCAACAGATGTTCAACTGTATAACAAATTTTCCTCATTATAACTATATATTTTCTGAATGCTCACTGCACAAAAAGAAGACATAATGAAAACAAAAGGATAAAACCAGCACATGAAAGCTAGCTGGATCCCTTGTAACTACTTCAGTTAATTTAACATTATGTCATCCACTACCAAATCCTCTGTGTGTATTGCCTGTCTCTTGTTTCTGTTGATCAATTAAACCTAATTGAATGTACAACATATGGAAATAGCTATTGTGGTATACATGATTAGATTATCACAAGGCCTCTGCCTAAGACTCGGGAGCCAGGGGTTCGATAGAGCGTAGACTCTCCTAACCAATGCTTGGATAATATAAAGAACAGTAATACAGATACCCCATAACCACAGAATTTCCAAAAACTTCTGTCAATGGAACACAGAAAGTGATATCAAACTATAATTTTCTATATTAGCTTTATAACTTCGATATTGGATGATATTTATACTGTTAATAAACAATTG
The DNA here is from genome assembly GCA_903981925.1 of Ostrea lurida. Taxonomy (NCBI): domain Eukaryota; kingdom Metazoa; phylum Mollusca; class Bivalvia; order Ostreida; family Ostreidae; genus Ostrea; species Ostrea lurida. The sequence continues at coordinate 11,828 of CAJDSM010048057.1, read as the reverse complement.
ACTAACTTGCAATAACACTAAAAGGATGATAATGCTTGGAAAACATTTTTCCATTGTCATATGAAATTGATGTGGCATCTGTTTTATGTAAGTAACTGCCAGCTGTTTTTAAAACAATGTGCTTCAGATGCTGGTGTTGTTACCAGTAACTTCAGAAATCATTATTTTAACTTTTTTCGGAGTGCATTACATGTCAGAATTCATTGCATTCCCAGACGTCAGCTTTATTTGATAGGAGATTTTAAAAGTTTTCCCTAAACTATTCTGAAATCTGCAGATATCTAGATACAGTATAAATACATATCGCCCAGATGTTTATGCAATTAATATTTATATTCTTGTGATTTCATTAACTATCAACATGACTTTACACATTTAACCAGCCTATTCATTTAACGCAGTTGGTGTAAACAGTACATTGTGATGTCATATATTAGCTGTGATGTTTTTTCTTCCAAATCAAGCAATTATCAACAATAAAAAGTTCAAAGGTATTCATGAGAGAGCTTGTCTTGACCTGCATATTTCTGTGACGTATCCATATACCAAATTTGAGTTGAATGTGTGCAACCGTTGCAAAAATTTCTGATTTTTTTCTAAGTTCAAGAGAGCTAACTCTGTCAAAAATCATCGGACCATGACCAACTTCGAACTTGACCTGCATATTCCTGTGACATATCCATATACCAAATTTGAGTTGAATGTGTGCAACCGTTGCAGAGATAATGAACGGAAACCAAATGATGACGGAATGACAGAATGACGGAACAGGGTAACACTATATGCCCCCGGCCATTTTATGGCGGAGGCATAAAAAATGTTTGTGATACTTTCCAAACAATTTAATTATTTTGTCTATAGCACAGTGATGACGACATTTTTCCAGAGCACTCTGGGTAATCCTCATCATGTATCAGCTGATGAAGACCAAATCAAGTGACTCAAATGTGCAATCATTGGAGCGAAGTTGCATTGCTTTGCAACATGAGCTTCACACTACCACATCAGTTTTGAGAAGTAAGGATTCTGTGAGCTACTGCTCACTGAGGATACCCTTGCTCTAAGGCAAATAAAGCTGCTGCCTACAGAATTGTTCATCCTTTGGTAAGGGTTGATATCAAGTGACTGTGATATGCAGTTGCAGAGAAAAGTGCAACAAAAACATGTATTTATTCTCGTAGACTCAAGAAATTCACATCAATACTACAAAATATTGACTAACTCAGTGAACAGGAAGTTGACATGTGGAAAGTCTGAATTTGGTAAGTGTGGTATGGGACACCTAGATAAAGTGATAAATTTTACTAAATATCAAGTGGCTGTGATATGCAGTTTCAGAGAAAAGTGCAACAACAATATTTATTTCACATTAAGGCTAAAAAATATTGACTAAGTCATTTAACAGGAAGGTCTCAATTCAGTAAGCGCAGTATGGGATCCCTAGATGAAGTGATATACCAATGCAGTTTCAGAGAAAAGTGCAGCAAAAATATTTATTTTTTAAGACTCAAAAATTTAACAGGGAGTTAACAAGTGAAGGTCTCAATACGTTAAGTGCAGTTTGATGAAGTAATATACAAAATAGTAAGTGGTTGTGTTGTGTAATTGCTGAGAAAAATGTGACGAAAATATTTGCTTTGGACGGATGGACAGGTATAGCAGTATAACCCCTCTCCTTTGGAGAGGGAGTATAAATATTTCATGGCCTTGTGAACTTGTCCATGATGACATAGAGAACAGAAGTATTCCTTTACCTGCTTCTTGGCAGGAACATGGAGCCTTCAATGAACACGGACCCTGACAACAGTATATACCAACAAGTACTCAGCTCCCCTTGGCTGCAAAAAAAACAACAAAAACTTGATTACTAAAGAAAGATAACTCTTGTTTCATTAATCTTTTTTCTGGTATTCGAAGGCATCAGATATGTTAATAGTATTCTATTTATAATTTGACACTGATCATGAATTAGCACACATCAGACCACATCTCTGATGCTTAACTAACTACATATATATATACATTCCCACACATTATGAATGATGCTGTTTTTCTATTGATAAATATGTCTGCCATTTATACTTCTGTGGGTGGGGAGGGCAAAAGTTGGTAATGATTGATATGATTTAATGATCATCTGACAAAAAGAGAAGCCAACAAAATCAGTAAAATCTTTTACAAATCATAGTCAAATATTGCAATCTCTCTAGACTTAAAGCTGGGGAATTTAAAACAGCACCACTTTATTGGTGTAATTGAATTGTTCCCATTAAAGAAGACCAATAGGGACAATGCTGATTTCTGTAATACTAAATGGATACATTTGACAGACTTCCCCCTGGAAGGGACACCATTCTATCATGGGCTAATACTCACAGATAAAGATAGTACCCCTGAAGCCAGTACCCAAGAAATGCTGGGTGTTGGACAATCCTGATAAATTGATGTGTCTAGAGATATAGATATGCTAGCCAGAGATGTGAAGACCACTAAACCATGGACCCTAGAAATTATCTGAGCATAGCTTATGTGATTAAATCCGTGATCAACACCATCACATAAACAAGTACCATATAATCAGATTCCAATACAACACCTACTGAGCTCACATAACAGTGCATTAAACAGCTGTGTCCAACACAGATCTACAAATTACAGTGGCTTATTTTTTCTGGGATAGACAGAACAGCAATTCATACCAATATAGAATATCATTAGCATCATGGTATTCGTATTTAACAGAACGACACAGAGCTCTGAGGGCCGGCTCTCGGAGTGATGAAAGGGCCTCCATTCCGTGTAGATAGGAATACACCAGGTCCAAATCCTAAAAAAAAATCAGAAAATGATGTTTACTCCCTAACCAGAGATTTGCATTTTCTGGCAAAAAATCTACAATTTACAAAGTGCTAATTAAGGTTCTCTACACTAAGGGTTGCAGATAATGAGATAAATTAACCCGCATTATCTAACCATAACATATGGGTTAACTTTGAATTATCAAAAATAAAACACTATAAAAACCTGTCAATATTTCAATAGTTGTAAAGACTTTGTCACATCTGAATAATATTAGTCAAATTCCAGCTTTGACATGCTTTATAGCAACAGAATCAACCCACTTCACATATACACTGTACTGGGTCAGAGTTAAGCTAACCCACTTTGCACTTCCAGCAGTTTATTTTAACCAACTTTGGAAATGTGTTAAATCAGCGGAATGTGGTTAATTAACCCACTTTTACACAAATTACACAGATAAGGTTTGTAGTTATGTATACACAACATAGAGGGTGTCTCTCTTTTCTTGTCACGTGATCACAAAGCAATATATACCTTGTAGGTTAAACTTTTCAAACAAGACATGTTTTGGAAACATACTGGTAAATGCTCCCTGAAAACTTTAAAGTTAGAGTGTAATTGTTACTAGAGAAGTTTTCATTATCCAAATATTCAGTTGCAGCCTTAGTCAAAGAAAACTCATTGATTTAATACACTCATTGTGTAATATTCGTATTGAAGAAATATTAATTCATTATTATATTTTTTAAACAAAAAATAGTAACAGGTAAAAAAGAAAAAAGATTACTATATGAAGACATCAGATTATTTATAAAAAAAACAACAAAAAAACCCAAGATTTTCAAAATTCATTTCTGCCAGTAAATATGAACAATTTTTTTTAGCAGAGTTGAACATGGGATCTGTGGTTTACCAGCCTGAAACTTTATATAGCTAGGATGAAATACAACCAAAGTGTTCGAAACTAACATTTTCACAAACCATTGAAATCGCCTCTCTTGTGACATGGTGTCATAAAGAGTATAAGCCTTGGTATTTGTAATGCAATTTACATATCCATAAACCCCTTAAATATGAAAAAATAGAAAAATCACTGAATTCAGCTGAAAAAAAAAAAAAGCATTGGTATACTATAGTCAGTACTATTCATGTATGTATTAAAACCACTAGGGTAATAAAATCAGGGATGCATGTGGTCTTTAGATTTCTACTTTGGCTTCATCTATCTGTCAGACATACACACAGAGTAAGAATGTAGGCCACCAGACTCTCATAACAATGGTACAATTACATTGTTTAAAGTCTGTCACCATTTCATCCTAGTAAATAAACGCAATACAATAATACTGTTCCATACATTCAAACATCGTTTAAAAAAAGGAAAAACATAATTACTCTAATATAAAGCCTTTAAACCACTCTGTTGTCATTCAACAATGTGACAAGACTTGCTAAGGAACCATAACTCTCACAAAAAAGATCACCTGTTCTAGAAGCCTATTCAGCTTGATTTTGGTGCTCTAAATTGTCAGCACATCCAGTGAGCTACAGTTCAGTAAACTATATGAATTCTTTGGTTTCTGACTGTATAAATTGCATCAATACTTGGATTCCTACAACAGTTATGGATTTAAAATAAGACTACTTCTCGCTTTAGATTAAATTACAACTGTGATTTATCTAGATCTATATTTTATTTGAAAAATAAGTCATACATGTACACCATATGTACCTCAATCCACCCTACCCCCAATATACTTATATGAAACAAATAAAAAATAAATACATGTGAGTATTAGTTAAAATGTTGTGATCAGAGTGAAATTAAATACAGATAGCTCTAAGTGTATTCATGTTCCAACACTATTACATCGAACATTATGTCCCAGTAGTGATAACATTACACATGTGCTAGAGCCTACCATCAAAATAATGAAAGAGCTGGGATATTGAATTGTCCATAATAATTACCTGATCTGTGCGTTGATGAGGGAATTTCTGCAGACACTTGATGAATTGGATATCACTGTGAGCAGCCATCTTCCCACGTCCTTCACCTTGCATAGAGGGCATGTAGCCCTTAGACTGGTGGTGGTACTGTGTAGTGTACATTTTTTACACTAAAGTCTTCTTTCTATCAATACTACATACTATATATTCCTCTCTTCTTTTTTTCACATTCTCGTTACAGACTGGACAAAATTGGCAATTACAGTCACTGTCTCAGATAAACATCAGGAATGGTTTTTCTTCCATCACATATTTGTCAGATACAGTAGACACAATAGGTTTTTTTTCAGTCTCACATTGAAGGTAGAGAATTCAATCATCGCAAACATGCAATTTCTCTTGGTGCTCAGCGTTGATTCCGCCACTGCTTATCCAGATGAAACTTCTCAGTGTCTTGATCTGTAACAGAAGGAAATGCTTATGATTCCTAAACATAAACAAATAATGCTACTGATATTCAGTGTTTTGGAGTAATTGATAAATAAACCTTGTCTCTGATGCATAGACCAAAGACTTTTAAATAAATAAACCCCATTACCTATACTGCCTTGTAATTGAGACATCAAGACTGCTTCTAACAAATTCCATGATTAGTGTACTTATATACTGTATATGAACTCCTGTTCACTTTAAATGGCAGATGCATCCAATCATCTGAACTACTATGAACTTCTTTCTTAATTTTCAATAAATCAATGCCCAAGATTAATTAGCTACTACAAATATTGCTTAATTCATCATCTAAAATAATCGTCAGTAGCCGCAATAGTGGTGGCCAATCAATAAGTAAGAAGTTTGGTCAATCAGTGTAGCTAGCAATCTTATGCATGTTTGCTTGTACAATTTCTCATTCTAAAGACAAATGCAATCCCTTATAAAACTAATTTCCCCCTCCAAGGGCACACACTCCATTGGGGAATACATGCTAATACCATAGTAAGGCCATCATTCAGTGTGAAGTACTGAACGAGTTCCCTTACATTCCAAAACCACTGAGGATACTGAACTAGTTCCCTTATCATTCCAAAACCACTGAGGAATACTGAACTAGTTCCACTTACATTCCAAAACCACTTGAATACTTGAACTAGTTCCACTTACATTCCAAAACCACTGAGGAATACTGAACTAGTTCCACTTAACATTCCAAACCACTGAGGAATACTGAACTAGTTCCACTTACATTCCAAAACCACTGAGGAATACTGAACTAGTTCCACTTACATTCCAAACCACTGAGGAATACTGAACTAGTTCCCTTTACATTCCAAAACCAGAGATACTGAACTAGTTCCACTTACATTCCAAAACCACAGAGGAATACTGAACTAGTTCTCTTACTCTCCCAAATCCACTGACAAATACTGAACTAGTTCTCTCCCACTCCAAAACCACTGAGAAATACTAACTAGCCCCCCCCCCTCTCTCTCTCTCTCTCTCTCTAAAATCTAGTGAGAAATACTAAACAAGTTCCCAACACTCTAAAATCCACTAAGGAATACAGAACTAGTATTCTAAAGGGCTCACTGCTCACCCATCAACCACACTCCTGTCTTCACTATTCTTAATCCTACTAATATTATCATGCATATAGTATGATTATATTAAGAATAATTGTTGCCACTGATGCTTTAGTTTAAAACCTAATAAAAATTTCAAAATGAACAAGATATATAGTGTTTTTGAAACACTGATGTCCCCATAACAGCATTACCAGTGGAAGAAGTTTGTCATAAAGAATACACATGTGAAATATGAGAGTTATATCACTCACCATTCAATAGTTATGGCCAATATTAAAGTTTTTCAAAAGTAGGTCAAAGTTCAAGGTCAGGAGGTCAAAAATTTTGCTACCAGTGGGAAGGAATACACATATAAACTATGAAAGCCCTATCATTTACCATTCTAAAGTTATGCACCAATACAGCTTACTCCGGATATAATGAAATTCTGGGGACCAACCTTTTTCTTTCAATATATAACCGAATTTCAATATAAGCGAAATTAGTAACATGTTAACCGCATAGGAAGCTTGACAAATTTAGTGTCCAATTACAACGTTTTTCTTTTTTGAGGAGTAGCTAGTCTTTCTGAATTGATAATGTACATCTCCAAGCTGTAAATGTTTGTTATACACCAGTGTTATTTACTCTTGCATGCAGTGAAAACTAATCAGGTGAGAAACGAATCAAGACCCCTCCTCTGTGCCCGCTTGTGTAATTGGTGTTACCACCGTGACGATATCTCGGCTGAGGGACTTCAATATAACCGTTATAAAAACAACACATTATCACCTCAGCGGAGCGAGGATTGTTTCAATATAAGCGATATTTCAATATATGCGATTTCAATTTAACCGAATTCTATTTGCAAAGAAAATGAGAGACCGAGGTGGGGATTTACTTTTATTTCATATAAACGATATTTCCAAATTAAGCGATTTCAATATAAGTGGAGTAAGCTGTATTAAAGTTTGAAAAGTAGGTCAAATTTCAAGGTCAAAGTCAGGAGGAGGTCAAAGATTTTGGTACCTGTGGAAAGGGCTTGTCATAAGGAATTACACATGTGAAATATGAAAGCCCTACCACTTACCATCCACTTACTATTCAACTATATTTTCAATCATTCCGAAAACCTGCTAAAGATATTGAAAAATCAGCTAAATTCTCAGTCAAGACCAATCTTAAGAACATTACAGAGCATTTATTGCATTTTTCAATATCTTTATTCGTTTTGCGATGATTGAAAATGCATGTTTACATTATAGATTAGAACGAACGCTGTTGCTGATTATCATGATTTATTTAGATCAAAATGAATTCTAAATGACATGGGCATTCCATTTTTGTCCTGGAAATAAAACAGATCACCAACACATGAGAATGCACTGTAAATTCATTTGGTTGACTGGTTTTCACCATGAGGCAAGTGGTCGTCAGAAGGGTCAACCAAATAATTTTATCATGCATTTTCACGATATGTTGTTGATCTGTTTAATATTTTTTTTTTTTATTTATTCTTTGTATCTAGACCCTATTGAATACCATATGGTATCCACTCATAATCATCTAACCTCAAGTGTGAATTCGTCTCCAGCAAGGTTCTCACTTAACGCAAGAATCTGCGTAATATACGCAGCAATTGATCTGGGACACGACATTGTTTAAAACAGTGCGTCCGCGGACTTGTCTGAGGACGCGTCCCGAAATATCGAGAAAATTTCAAGTTTTTAAGTCGGGATCAATCTACAAAATTTCCGGTCAAGAAAGCGAAAGTGAAACACCAATTCCATTACCAAGAAACTCTTATTCATTCTTTGTGACGCTTGGAAATGTTTTTGAGGTATTCATAAATATTAGTTGTGATTTATCTAGTTCTTGTTACTATGAAATTAAAGTACCACTGTAGCCATTGTGGCTATTTTTTTTACATGTATATATTTTTTATTCATTTATTGCAATAAAGACAATATTTTGTTTTCAAAAATTATTTTTGATGCGAGTGTACTAGTAAATCGGAACTGCCTTATTGTTCTGGGACTCATCAAATTTAGCTGGAACGCAACCTTTCCAAAAATCTTGAGTCCCCGGACTCGAGTTTTACAAATCCTAGTGAGAACCTGGTCTCCAGCTTTGACCTTGTCATAGTAAAAAGCATAACAGTATGTTCAGCTAGTGCATGACATCATCATAAAACTGTGCACATGTGTGAAGCCACTTTCGCATTACATCATGTTAGATATTCCTAGGAAGTAGAGAAATCATGTGAATTAAACTTTGAGTTTCTACAAAGAAGCCATCGATTCTTCGTATTGACTCCAATTCACATGAATCATGATATAACATCTTTGCTAGTAGGGCTGTGCGATATACCCGGTTTCCAATATATTGCGATTCGTTTCTAAAAAATATCGTATCGCGATACGTTTTTTTCATACCGGTATTTTCACAGAAGATGCTTGGGCTCAGAAATTACGTTTAGACTTGAGATTCTTCACGTCTACTATTACGGTTCATATGGCTTGAAGCATTTCTGTGATTATTCAAAACACTAAGATATAGTTTGTTTTATTTCCAACAGAGCAACGGAGTAAAAGCAGGCCAATCTATAAATGTGCCCACTATATTCAAGAACACTTGTTTTTTTAATTTTCATGTTATTCTGCATGAGAATCTATCTTAAAATCAATGAAATAAAAGAAAAGATCGTTGATATTCTTATTTTGGAAAATATTGCAATACATATCGCAATAACTTTGAAAATAATTGCAATATATCGCGATACGAAAATTCTCACCCGATACGCAGCCCTATTTGCTAGCCAAGTGACTCGCTAAATGTGACCATAAATATATTTTAGCGAGTGCTTCGCATTATTACTCAAAAATTTCATCGACTATATTTGCTGACTATTCCAGATTTCTATTGTTCAGTCAGTTCAGTTTGAAATATCTTCCTCAAAAATTCTGAGTCGCAAAAGCGTTTGAATGATCGTGCAATTACCTCAAACGTTAATTGAACATATAGATCTAGTCACATTTTTTATTTCAAAGAAAACTTAATGACAATAGCAATGAGGATATATATAAGAAGCATAACACATCAGTTTTACCAAGAACAAGCCGCAACCGTGTCCTTAAACTGGATTTATTAACTGAGGGTTGGTTGTAGAGTTCCAATGTAAAATTAACTTGGAACTATCGCGAATTTGCACTTGCAATTGATAAGTTTAAATTGATAGTTGTGGACGAGATGATATCTATGAATCTCAGCCTAGTTGTGGTTATCTAGCCAGAAACAGGGACAGGAGAACTTAACATTATTTCATAAGAACATCGTCTGTAAGTTACTAACCGTGACATTGTCTTTTTAACTATTGGACTTTGAATAAAAAAATGTTGAATTAGTTTATATAAATAGTGAAATTCTTTCACATCAATAAATAATTTCTGAAAACAGCTAGTGAAGTTTTCAATTTTGCGAGTATGAATAAATTTAGGTATTTTATTTGATTTATTTGGATATTGCACAAATAACAATATGAGCACTATACATTGATAAAACATAAACAGATGACAAAACTGACATTGAAAATAAATAACATTTAAGAGTGCATATCAATTGCATGACTAGATTGTTAAATATAGATAAAATGCAATGGTAATTTAAAATAATGATGATACATTATATAAAAAGTTGTTATATCATAATATATTTATTGACAATCAGAAGAGAAGGTAAACACCTGTAGTGTATTTCAATGATACGTTATTGTTTTTGGAACATTCTGTGGTGGGGTTTTTTTTTGGTAATTACTTGGTGTTTTTGTGTCTCCATGAATTTTGACCCCTAGTCTATGAAACTGGACATTGGAGTGACTAGCTTCTGAAAATCTTGTATATTCAAGATCAAGACAATGAGGGTGTTTTTTCCTAGATGCTTCTTAAGCTGTATACAGCTAGCAATAAAAATTATCATGGATGCATATTGTACATAGTCTCTCTTGCATTGAACAAAGAGACTAAACTAAATTAAATGGGTCATCACAATCATTCGCAGCAGTACAAAAAACTCCCCATAAAAACATTTACCCGCTTTTCAATTGTGTGTATACTATATAGAGCCAAAAAACACCAAAATTGTAGCAAGAATGTGAATCTTTCTTAACATGTGCAATACAGATAATCATACAAATTAACGATAATACTGTACAGAAAAGAACATTATTTACACCTGTCCAGATTTACCTGTTTCAGTGTTGGTTACTCGCTTCACTGAATTTGGTCTTAGATACTGATCATCTTTGTATTTAATTTAAGTAAATTGCAATATCCCATCCTTTAAATAAATGCTTCAGCTTTTTTACACAATCTTATCACACGAAATCCCAACAAATGACACATAATCCTTACCAAAATATTTTTTGGCATGGATTTTCCCCATATTGGTTTTGGACTGTTTACAATGAAACGAGACTGCTTCCTCTGACGTCATTTCGCGCCACTTTGAAAATAAAAGGGGGGGGGGGTGGACGTATGGGGTTAAAATTTAATTTTAACTTTGTCTATTTGGGGGGGTTTCAGTATTTGACAATGGTGCAGTTGCTAGGTGAATGGCTTGTTTGTGTTATTAATACCAAGCCTATTATATAATGGGGGAAGATTTAAAGGGGGTTTTATAAGGGGGGGGGGGGGTCAATTTAATCATTCAACCTTCGTAGTCCAATTGATATTAGTGTTGTGCATTATTATTATGTACCGACACTTTTATTAAATTTTATCTGCCTCTTGAAAAAAACAGGGGGGGGGGGCGAAGATGTTTCACACCTCCATAATCCGTCGAACTTAATAATATTATAAATATAACCTGTCGTAAGCGTTTTGCATAAAAACGAAGTCAAACCTGGTGTGAAATATGTTATAATTTACAAGTTATTAACATACTTTGTCCGTTCAAATTTCATTTTGCTGGCTTTAAATACGGAAAGCATCGTGTCGCTTTTTTTTATTTTTATATACCATGTCAGAATTCTGCAGTTGTATAATTATTGCATATATATCAACATTCTATTGCTATATACATGTACAATCTTTCAATATCACTAAGTTTCACACTTTCACGACTTGCGGTGCAGATTCATCTTGTCGCCAACATCGTGTAGTTTACGTTATCATTCCCGACACCATAGATAGATATTTTCAACAATGACAGATAATATTTCAAAATATTCATTATGTTATATGAACAACTATGAAGAACAAAGAAAAATTAACAAAGCTTCATGTTTTGACGACACACACAGGCGCGGATTCAAGGAAAGGCGTACCGGGCGTACCCCCCCCCCCCCTAAAGAGAGAGAGGAGAAGAGAGAAGAGAAAGAGGAAGAGGAGAGAGAGAGAGAGAGAGAGAGAGAGAGAGAGAGAGAGAGAGAGAGAGGAGGGGGGGATAGTGAATGGAGGTGAAAGAGAGAAGACAGCGCAGCGAGCACGGATACCCTGGCGGATTTAAAACGGGGGC
>CAJDSM010048056.1:3331-16074 GCA_903981925.1 Ostrea lurida | reverse complement strand
GTGCAAGAGAACGATAAGCGGCCGTGTAAAAACCATACGAATCTCTGGAATGCGATAAGCTAATATAATGATGATTTTTTAAATATTGTTAGTTCAAAGGGTCATGTCATTGATGAGGATTTTTGCAATTTTTCTAAGTTTGAAGGATCATAATTACATTTGGTAATTTTATTTCACGTAATCACGCTAAGCGCCGATCTTCATTGGTTAAAACACCTTTTAAGAATTGGGGCGATTTTTCGATCACGTACTTGAACAACAAGTAAAGTCTAATGAACATTATTTTGTTGTTGTAATATAAAATTAAATGAATAGAATAAATCTTATATTTTTTCGGGTGATATGCAGGTTATCACCGAGATTTTAGACGGTAAAACTTTTCATCAATGCGCTTCGCGCATTGATGAGTTTTCGGTGATACCTGCATCACCCGAAAAAATATAAGATTCATTTCTTATTTCCATAACATTTGAGGATCAATATTTCCTGCTAATATGCACAACTACATAATTATGATGTTCTTACTGTATACCAAGTTTCGTTGAATTTGGTTGGGTAGTTTCAGAGGAGTTGCGATGACAAGATCATTTATGAGGATTTTTGCATATTTTCTAAGTTTCAAGGGGCATACTTCCGTAAAATTTAGAGGATCAATATTTCCTGCTAATATGCACAACTACATATGATTTCTTACTGGGACCAAGTTTCGTTTAATTTGGTTGGGTCCGGGGTTGGGTAGTTTCAGAAGAGTTGCGATGACAAGATCATTTATGAGGATTTTTGCAAATTTTCTAAGTTTGAAGGGACATAACTTCCGTAAAATTTAGAGGATCAATATATCCTGATAATATGCACAACTAAATATGATATTCTTAATGTATACCAAGTTTCGTTGAATTTGGTTGGGTAGTTTCAGAGGAGTTGCGATGACAAGCTTATTGGGACGTACGGACGGAGTGAACCGACTCCTAGACCTGCATGCTTCCGCCGTTGACGACGCAGGTAACAAGAGTTGTGCATACACTGACCCCTGGACACACCAGAGGTGGGATCAGGTGCCTAGGAGGAGTAAGCATCCCTTGTCGACAGGTCACATCCACCATGATCCCATTGTCTTCATCAGGCAAACGGAGTGATATAAAATGGCGAAGTAACAATGTATTAAACGTAATCATAGTCCCAAAAACACATACAAAATCGAGTGTAGGGCAACACGGACCTTCGACAAAAGCGAAGGCAGGATCAGATGTCATGGAGGAGTAAGCATCCTCTGCTGACCGGTCACACCCGCCGTGAGCCCTTAGTCGAAATAAGGTAAACGGGATTACCCGTAGTCAAATCTAGTAGGAAAATGACAGTCTAACAAAGGGTATGAAACAAATCAGTCAACATATGACTTAGTGATAATTTGTAATCGCAAACAAGGTCATTATTATAGCGACCGTAGAATTTGCGAAATGATGACTTTAAACGAGATTCGTTATAACCCTATGTTAAACTCTGAATTCATCAACGAAATGATGTGCATTTTTGTATCTCAGAACGTTGAAAGCAAAATTTTCAAAGATGATCAATTTTTGACCTTGCATCCTTCTGACGCTTCTCAAGGTCAAACTCCAGTGAAAGTGTTAGGTGATGGCCCAATTCCCCTACCAATATTTGGATGTAAAAGCACCATGTTGAAATGCGAGTTGGAACTTTATTTGAAATGTTTCATACTGAGAAATGGTATTTGAACACTGAAATTTTAGGTAAAATGTCCGAAAGCACATTCTTGATGTCATAATTATACCCCCGCTCCAAAGGAGAAGGGGGGGGGGGATACTGTTTTACCCCTGTCCGTCATTCCGTCCGTCATTCCGTCCCACCTTCTCGTCACATAATTATCATGGGCTGCTAATATTTTGCATGAAGCTTTATATAGGTATGATGTATTGTGGGATGCGTTTTCAGATTCATCGGACATCTACTTCCTGTTTGCCGAGAACTTAGAATTTTTCAAATACGGTGCTCCTATACAACATTAAATTTCGTCACATATTTCTTAGTAACTATTTATCACAGCTTACTGAAATTCTGCATGAAGCTTTATGTAGGTATGATGTATCGTGGGATTCATCGGACATATATTTCCTGTTTGCCGAGTACTTGAAATTTTTCATAGATAGTACCCAAATACAACAATTTTCCTAACATAATTCTCAGCATCTATGTATCACAGGTTACTGATATTTTGCATGAAGCTTTATATAGGTATGGTGTATCATGGGATGCATTTTCAGATTCATCCTACATATACTTCCTGTTTGCCGAGAACTTGAAATTTTTCATATATAGTACCCATATACAACAATTTTCCTAACATAATTCTCAGCATCTATGTATCACAGGCTACTGATATTTTGCATGGTACCGTATGGTGTATCGTGGGATGCATTTTCAGATTCATCCGACATATACTTCCTGTTGAGGACCTGGAAATATGTACAACTATATTGACAGTTTTAATAGGCTTATAGCTGGAGTATCACTAGTGAGCATTGGCTCAGATTTCTTGTTTTTTGAGACTTTGCTTTCACATGAATGCAAAGTAACTGGTAATGCAACAAAATCTCTGCAGAATGAACTTCTTAAAACTGCAAAGGTAGGCGAATATTCCTCATTGCTGCACATTTATGCTGTTGGCAATGCAATATATAAAATAGCGAAGTAAACAATGTGTTAAACGTAATCATAGCCCCCAAAAACATACATGTATATACAACATCGAGTGTAGGGCAACACGGACCTCCGACAAAAGCGAAGGCAGGATCAGATGCCATGGAGGAGTAAGCATCCTCTGCTGACCGGTCACATTCGCAGGGGCTCGGTTGTTAGATAATGAACTATTGTATTAATTGCTCCCAAATAATAAATTATGTAAACAAAACCCACCCCTAAATAATATAAATAAAATCCACCACCAAAATCCGCATACTTTTTTTAATGTACATAATGATACATCATTTTTAATACGACGAAATATGCGGATTTTGGTGGTGGATTTTATTTATATTATTTAGGGGTGGGTTTTGTTTACATAATTTATTATTTGGGAGCAATTAATACAATAGTTCATTATCTGACAACCGAGCCCCTGTGGTCGCACTCGCCGTGAGCCCGTTTGTAGGCCCATCCAAAGAATTTTCCCAGAGATGATAAATGCTGCTATCAACAGAGACTGCTATGTAATCAGCTAACAAAGCCGCTCAAGGACTACGATGTGTCTTAGAATGAAATATGTGTGATGTGGACGCATACATCCAATGTGGTACGACAGAATTGGTCTTCTAACCACTTTGTTCTCGGTGGTCTATCGGATGAGACTGGAAAAACCGAGGCCCTGTGTCACAGCAGGTGTGGCACAGTAAACATCCTTCCCTGCACAATAGCCCTGAGTGTCGAGCATAGGCCTAAATTTTGCAGCCCTTCTCCAGCAATGGTAACGTCTCCATATGAGTGAAATATTATCGAATGGGACGTAAAACAATAAATAATCAATCGGATGTTCTTACAGAGGGTTCAAGAAACCCTAGTAATTCTTATTTAGAAAGCGATTATGAAGCGGGTCTTCAATATTCGCTCGAAAACTTTTCTAGTCTACATTCAGAATGGATGATGGGGATTTAAAAAGCGAGAAATCTGAGCTTGAAGATACATGTAGTATAAATTCACGAAGTTAACAATGTATATCCCAAAAAAACATACATACAAAGTCGAGAGTAGGGCAACACGGACCTCCGACAAAAGCGAAGGCAGGGCCAGGTGCCATGGAGGAGTGAGCATCCTCTGCCGGTCGGTCACACCCACCGTGAGCCCTTAGTCGAAATAAAGTAAACGGGACTACCCGTCGCCAAATCTTGTACGAAAATGACCTTATAACAATGGGTATCAAACAAATTAGTCATGCAACACATGACTTAGTGATAATTAGGTCATTATATTTATAACCTTGCAACATCAACATTTTTGTTAGTAGTTGGCCTCGCTTTAAAAAGTCTTCATACGCATAGCATGCTCTTGTGTATCGAATCAACTGGGATATGCAAATGCCATAAGCAGGTGATAGTGGTGCATTACTACATAGAAAAGGAAAGTTGACGATTGCAAAGTTAATGTCATCACGCTTATCATATAATGTAATTGTCAGTATGTCATTAGAGTCAATATTAAGTAAAATATCCAAATATGAAGCAGATATGTCAGATTCTGTAGTGTCCTTTATTTCGAGTTCGTCGGGATATTTCAAATGGACATAATTTTGAAAATTATGATTGCTAATTGATAATACATCTATATGTAAGGTCGATGGACACAGCAAGTTTTTTGTTTTTATCCCGTAACAGTTTTAAAAATAAGTTTCTGCCAATAAGGGCACACAATTAGTGCCCATAGAGGAATTGACTCATACGGTATTGTTGGAAACATGTCTCCAAGATGGACATAGATATTATCTATAAGAAACCCAAGCATGCTCTCTAATGACTACCTTCTAGTTTACTGTGTTGCGGGCAATCGAGTTGTTTCTAATAAAAATTATGTATCTTCGGTTTCCCAACGACCATGAGAAATTGTATTTTTCGGGTGCCGTTTTTGTTAAAAAGGCAATTTTTTATACTCTGAAAAGTCTAAATTTTTAATTTATCGGGGGAATTATGCCCCCCCCCCCCCACACACACACACTTTAGTGGGGAGAACATTGTGTTTTGGCCGGTCTGTCTGTCCGTTTCACCAAAGTTTGTCAGCGCAACTCTCTGAAACTTACTGATCGAGGGTTTTTAAGAAACTTTATATGTAGCAAGTACATCATATGTAGTTGTGGCATATTACCAGAAATTTTGATCCTCTAATTTTGTGGGAGTTATGACCCGTTTGAACTTAGAAACTCATTGGAATAACCTTGTCAGCGCAACTCCGAATTTTAAGAAACTTGACATGTGTAAGGAACATCATATGATCCTCAATTTTTGTGGGAATTACGTCCGTTTGAAACGTTAGAAATTTGGTCTGAAATTCTCATGACTAACCTTGTCAGCGCACCTCCTCTGAAACTACTGATCCGATATTTTAAGGACCACTTGACACGTAGAAGGACCATCATACGTAGTGTGCATATTACAGGAGGAAATTTTGATCCTCTAATTTTTGTGGGAATTATGTTCCGTTTGAACTTTAGAAATTTTGCCAAAAATCCTCAACACAACTCCTTAGAAACTACTCAAACTGACAGGGCATGGTGGGGGGGGGGGACATATGTTTTTGTCTCCAAATAACAAAACTTTAATTGTTGTATAAAGTGTGAAGAAACCATACGTTTTGATGCAGTCCAATTTATAGAAAAAAGCTCAGTGCTTTGATTTCCAAAAAGCTCTCTTAGAGTTTTTGAGAATCTACATCTGATTGACACCCCTTCTGGAATATGTGGTAGTCGGAACAGATATCTCTGAAGTGACTCTTTGACAGCTGTTTGTAGTTTAGTTAATACTAAGGATAATGGCTTGGTATTACTGGGATAGCGTGATACTTTGATTGTAAGGATCTTGAAGCCAATTTAGTGAATCCAGTAAAAGATATGGAAATTCAAAATTGATCATGATTCTCGGAATATTTGAATGTATTTGAAGTAATTTTCATTCTTTTTAGTAAGATCGCTTTTGAGCATAAAGTAAGGATTTCCTAACGTTTTCAAGTAAATCCTAGTTCATTTAAAAGACAATTATTATAGTTAACCTTTACAACGATCACCAGTCCAAGTACTTCTTCAAACGTCCCAAAAAGCAAAAACAGAATAAGGACGAGATTAGGAAAACTCTAGAACATTCTGTCAGATGGCCTACACCTGATATAAGAGCATCCCCAACCCACTAATTTCACAATTTCCTTTATGGAAGTTTGGCAGGATACAGAGAAGGTTCTTTTTAATTTCTTCCTGCGTGTGAGAAAATGGAAATGGCTCCACTATGATGATTGTCTTAGATGCACATCTTGTTTCTGCTTTATAACACTACCAGGTGGTGCATAGTGTCCCACATAATAAGGAGACGTCATTTTGTCAACGGATTTCGTAATTGGAAGAACAGCCTACCAATGCGCTTCCAAAAAAAACATGCCAACAGAAGTGTCATAAGAAAGCGAGCAGAGATCGTTTACACTTTCCAAAGTATTGAAGATGATGGTGCCTAGTAAAGAACTCGGAACAGAGAAAGACACAGAGATTACGTTTCCTTGAAAAATACTCTTTTAGATTCTTGCAAAAACAAAATTTTCATTCAGGAGAAAAACCAGAAGAGTTCTAATTTTCACGAGTTGCTTAAAAGGAAGTGATTGTTTGGGTATTGAAAAAATTAAAGGCCATTGGAATTTTTTTTCCGATTTTTACATATTTGTAGTTGAAAGTCCTGTTTAAGTCTTGTGAACGTATGAGGTATGATTTTCATGGCATTGTTGACGCTACGGTGGCCATAGCAACCCATTTCATCTTTTTGAAATAAATCTATGGGTATTTTATAAGGTGTTTAGAATTTGAATGAAAACGCTAGAGTGTTCATATCTTATATTGGATTTAAAGATTGACTTATTTATTGTTTTACAGTCCCACTCGAAGAATATTTCACTCATATTGGAGACTCACCTAATGCCGTGTTGAGGCTGCGAAATTGGGCTATGCTCGCCAGTCAGGGCCTTTGAGGCAGGGAGGGATCTTTTATGGGCCACTCTGCTGGGACCGGGGCCTTAGTTTTTCGCCGGTCTCATCCGAATGACCGGCCCATTCAGTCCGCCTCTTACGTACACAGCCCAAGGGGATGCTGAGGACATACTTCTAACCCGGAATCCCCACGGGGCTTGGATTAAGACAAAGGTCTAGATAATGCATAATTTTTTATCAAAACCTCAACTTTATTTTCAAATGAAAGAGTAAACGACTGCTTTTTTAGCAGTTTTAGATATTGTGCGAATGTTTCCAGCCCTGGGAAAGTAATTGAGCATTGCATTCTTTATCAATTTATACATATTTATAATGTAGCTTATTGCAACCCTGTTAGAACACCACAATAGGGGTTTCAGTCTGTGTGATTTGAATAAGGGTTTTTCGGCGCCGAACGGAGATTTGAGTAGACATCGCAAGTAGAAATTCAGAATGTGTCCAATTCTAATATTTTTGGAGGAAATGTAGTTGCACGGCGTGTGGGGATTATTAATGATATTTTGGTAGCTTTGAATATTTTCCAAATCGTGTTAGTTATCTTTCAAAACCACTCTGTGACATGCATTCAGCGGTTGTTTGGAATTTGATCAGTCGCTGGTAAAAACTCTGCAATTATTCGATTATGAAGGGCAAAATCTTGCTCTCTCCTACACAGTTAATTACCACACACACACATTTTCAAATCTCATCAATACATCTAACCATTTGCTTTTTGTCTGTAATATTAGGATTATAGGCGTGTTCTCTCCAGGATCACTTGGAGAGGGCTGAAGGACTGCGTTGGTCAAAGTACATTCCGGAAGGAGTATGGCCAGGCCGTTTCCGCCAAGGACCGATCCATTCTCGCCACTCTGGTCTTCCTCCTCTCGTGATGTTTTTTCCGTTATTGTCTTGACCGGTTCTGTGGGGTTGCTGTTTTCCCAGAGAGTTTGTCCTGGTTATCTCGTAAAGCCTTTTTCTTGTTTCGTTTTCCGCCGCTGTTCTGCTTCCTTCTGTTGAGGTTCATAGATGAATCTCCACTTGTCGTCTCTTGCACTTCTGTCTTGACTTTTGCAGGTGGATCCCCATACCGAGCCTGCAGATCGCGCTTGTGTTCTTCATCGTCAAGTATGACCTTATCAAACCATACATCAATTTGGGGTACCTACGTTTTGTCAGACATTGTCTATCTCAGGTGCTTTTCTGAAATCTATATCATGTGCCAATGCTAAAGTTCTTCATTCAGCTTCGCCATTTTGTGTTATTCGCGAGATCTCGGGAGTGGATCTAATAAAAATCAAAGTTACTGAATGTTACTGAAAGCCTGACTTACGTTACATGACTACAGAGGGATGTTTTCAAGATTGAGGTTATTATTTATTTATTATTATTTATTTATTTGTCATTCTTGCGGAATGGAATCAATCCTTAGAACAGGAAATGTTTTATCAGCCAAAGTTCTTTATACAGTGACACAGAAAACAAATTAAAGACTGATACTTTTATTACAAGGTAATCTTCATAGTAACAGAAGGGAAACCATGTAATTTAAACATTGATCTTTAAAAGATGTCTCACAAACATGTAGTTATCCTTTGAAACAGATTTTTTTAAAAGATCAAAAGGACAGAATACAATCCCAAAAACACCGGCATGTTAGCCAGATCGTAAATAAAACTTGTACTTAAAGCTTATTCAATTAAATCTGAACGCTTAAAGCAGGCCTGGGGGTTATTTTAAAGCTTTTTTAGCGCGTGTTTATTACTCATCTCAAACTTCAGTGATCTAATCTTTATGAAACTTTGATACAATTCATCTAATATTCAAAATGGTAGTACTAGTACACGGCAAAATGTTTTTACTATGTTTTGGAGTTTGATCTGAGATGTACTAAAAACAAACATGGGTTGATAGATAAATGAATCGGCACAAAGTACGAGTCTGAGTAAGAATACAGAAAAAAGTTTTATAACTTCCAGGCCAGTATGTGTTAATAAAAACAACAGAAAACTTACACCTGTTTGGTGAACATTTACATGTAGTCGGGGACTTTCTGCTTGTTTATTGTACTGTATGAGTATTAGAGTAAATAGCCACACCAATTGGTTTGTTACATTTCATTTAACCTATGTGTTTTCTGTTGCAAATATGCATCGTTTCTTCATTATAGACACCATTTCATTCTGTTACTATATTTTTTGTGACATGACCACTAACTCCATGAATGGTTCCATACTACATGTAGGTCTATACGTTTTGTTGGTAGAACATTTTGGACATATTTTTTAATGCTATTGATGCTTTGATTACATCTCTTTCATATTCTGCGCAAGATAACAACACAGACTGTATGGACAACAGGGCGATTTCTTGCATTTCCATCGTCAACTTCCCATACTTTATGTTAGCAACATTCCATTTCTCACAACATATTGGTGTTTTATGGTCTTCAAACTTATTCGATACGCAACTTAATTCTTGATACGCAAGAGCTTGTTTTTTCGAGGCCCAAGGCGTACTTGCAGTGTTCATAGGCAATTATTAAGCCATTCTTTATACACGCTTTTGTCTACGGCATGACGTTCATTTACCTGATGGAAGACAATGGCCTCAAGGCAGGTGTACAGGTCGACAAGGAATGTTTTACTTATCTTACCGCACCTTATCCCACCTAGTATATCCAGGGTTCGTGTTTCCCCAACTTCTTGTTTGTATTCCTAAATTTTACGATGAATCGCCACTGTTCTTTTGTCTGTCGCCTTTTATGCAGAGTTCTAACTCTATAGATATTAAAAAAAAAAAAGCAGCGCTGACTCAAAGTGTCCTTTTAATCAACAGCATAAAAGTTTATTATTCAACGTCGGTAAAGAGTTTCAGGACATTTTCCCCTTCCATATCTGTTACATTCTTACAGAAATAGAGTTGCATGTATTTTTTTATCGTGTTGTCCTTGACAGTTTACATACAAAAAGGCGAAATGTTAAAACATTCGTAGTCAAACGTAATCATAATCCAAAAAACATATTACAAAGATCATCGAGTGTAGGGCAAAACGGACCTCCGACAAAAGCGAAGTAGGCATGGCCAATGACGTTGAATCCTCTGCACAGTACTACCATGATGCTTGTCAAATAAGTGAATCGCATTTTGACCCAGTGTTTCCTTCATGTAGAATTTAAATGACACCACCCTTTTTTGCATTTTCGTGTGAGGGCCTGGTCCTGAACTAAACTTGAATTCTTCCTTCACCCAAGGATGATTTGTACCAAGTTTGGTTAAATTTGGCCACAGGTTTTGGAAGATAGAAGTCGAAAAATGTTAAAAAGTTAATAGGACAGACGGCAACGGACAGACAGACAGAGGGACCGACAAAGCGACCTGAAAAGCTCACTTGAACCTTCGCTTCAGGTAGAGCCTAAAAAAAAGACCAAAGGAGAGGGCTAACATTATTGCCAGCTTACTAGTTTGCATATACCAATCTGCCATTTGGGTCAAATGCTGTCTGTGACGTGTATATAGTGTTGCCTATACAATCTGCCATTGGGTCATATGGCTATCTGATCATTTGTTCCATAGCAATTGGTAACCCGTGTCGTCAATACATTGATTGTGACTCGGGATTTACTCAATAGGTCTAGTGGCGGGTGAACCGGTCGACAGGGGATGCTTACTCCTCCTAGGCACATGATCCAACCTCTGGTGTACTTAGGGGCCCGTATTTTGCCCCAACTCTTGTTTTGCATTTTGTTTATTTGCCTTTTCATCTATTATTTCGCGCAAATGTGATGCAAGCGTTGATTCAACTTGATGAGAGCAGTAACTGATTTGATGAAAAATAGATTCAATTTATTTTGCTCTTATTCAGTTTAATTAATGCGTGCATCTTGAAATAGTGATTGAATTATTTAAAAATAAAATGATCTCTTGATTCCTAATGTACAAAAAGTTACCTTAGTAGTGTGAGGGTTTTTCTCCTTTCTTTCAACCCATTTAGCTTCTGCTTCTTACATACATACCTGTAGCCGCCTTGTAGCTTATTTTTTTTCTAAATATTTTTCCAACTCTTGCTTTTTATTACAACAATTCATCAATATTGCTGTTCACAAACATTTTTCTTCTAATAATTTAATATTTGCTTTCACACGTAGCTCTCTTTTTCTTCCTTTTCTTCTTCTTCTTTTTTATATATGTTGCATGAAGAGATAGTTTTACCTCTTATTTCAAAAGAGTAATGTTCCAAAAAAAGTTGATTCATAATAGAGATGTTGATGTTAGTCAAATTGTATATAGGAATTGCATGACTGTTTTCTACTTCAAAATAGTATTTTAATACATTCTAAATATTTTCATCATAGAGTAAAGAGTTATTTTAACTTCCATAGACCTCTTACATTTTTGTTTAAAGTTTATGAAAATCTAATTGACAATGATACTATTGAAGTGGTCTGATCTATAACTAGGTTCCATAGTACACCATTTTCAAAACCAGACAAAAGAGTTTCAGATATTACAAAAATTATACCGAGATTGGAGTGCCAATGATGGAACAGTAATAATGATCAGGTCAGAATATTGAAAAGAAACAAAATTATTCTATGAACGTTATATTAAAAAACCAATTTAAACACCAAATTATTGACCTACACATTAACTCTGTAATTAGAATATTCCAAACTTTTCAAATTTAGGATCTGAAATCATTAGAAGTAACATTACTTATTAAGCGAAGCCTCAATATTTTTAAAAAAAATGGAAATCTAATAAATCCCCCAGGGTCTTGATGGTTTTCTGGCTGAATTTTTAAAAATGTTTTGGAAACATGAATTGGGCTTTATATTAGATCTATTAATTATGGTTATGAAAATAACAGTCTTTCTATTACTCAAAGACATAGGTATCATGTTAACTTTAAAACCCAAAACTGGTGACAAGCCAAGACATTATCTGAAAAAACTGGAGACCAATTACTCTTTAAATACTGTGTATTACAATTGATTAATCAGGTTGTATTGCCAGTGGAATAAAAACATATATTGACAAAATAATTAATCGAGACACAAACAGGTTTCATTTCTAACATATATATTGGTGAAATACAAGGGCTGATTTATATTTAATGCCACTACACTTGAAGAAGAAAATATACCTGGATTATTGCTTACTTATTGACTCGAAAAAAAACTTTTGATACAACTTTCATGGTCATTTATTACAAAAAACACTGGAAAATTTTCAATTGGCCCTCGATAAGGAATTGGATTTCAATTTTTAAATACAGACATTACATCTTTAGTAAACCAAGGTGGCACTATTCTCTGATAGAATCCACTTTCAGAGAGGGTGCAAGGACAGGGTGACCCTATATCACCGTATTATATTTTTAAATTTGGCAGAAATATTGGCAATCCATATTAGAATGAAACAAGGAATATCAAGGGCATTAGTGTTAATAATATTGAAAAAAATCCTCACAATTGGTGATGGAATACATACACTTATTTCTGTGATGGCAGTGGAAATAATCTTTTTGTGGAAACTTAAGACCATTGGAAAAATTTCAGGAAATTCCTGGGGCTCATAATTAATATTTGAAAAAAACTCATTGTCATATGGCTAGGTTCAAGAAATATAGTTAATTGAAAAACTATGCTTCCCAAATTACAGGGCTTAGGGGAGGTACTTACCAGATTTTACTTTGTTGGGAATTCATTTTTGATGTGAATTTGGATAAAATGCCCCCACAATAAATTATGAACCAGAAAAACAAAGATTAAAATCTATAATTAAAACAATTGGCGCAAAAAGATTTTTAACCTCCCATTGCGAAAAAATTCACTGTTATTTAAAGCCATTTCCCACTTCTTACCTTTACTAAAAAAAACCATATTTTTATTTGTCCAATCCCAAAAATCCTCCAGATTCACTAATTTCTCAAGGGAATTAGAGAAAAATTATTATTTCCTCCTTGTTGTATGGAAATTAATAGAAAAAACACCAATAGGGATCTCCTCTTTTCTGT
>CAJDSM010048053.1:0-10675 GCA_903981925.1 Ostrea lurida | reverse complement strand
TTTTTTTGCTTGTCGCATTACTTAGAAATCTGCCCCCCCCCCCTCCCCCCTCTTCAAAGACGTCCTAGCTATTGGAAGATATCTACGTCTCACTTGAAAGGTCATGGCTCTAGTACTGACAGAACATTCAAACGTCGCTACTCTTGAATGATCGGCAGTGGTGGATTTAGCAGGGTATAGCACCTAACAATTAATCATTAGTTTTAAAATCTCTTTTTAAAATAAAGACAAATTGAATTATTTGTGGCTTATTATTGAGAATTTCATATTTTAATTCGTTATCTCGATCAATTAACGCCGTTCCTGATGCTGGCTTTCTACAATTTATGTTTTCGTTATTGACAATTTTTTTGTAAATCCCCAAAAACCGATGAACGATCTCTTGTCATTCTTAAACTCTCGGTGGATCTACAGTGGATCATATTAAATAAAGATAGATGTCGGTAAACAGTGAATAAATAGGTGTCGCAGAATTTCGACCTGAATTAATAATATAGTACGATTACCACGCGATCCGACTTCCCGTTATCGACGAAAGCAGTTCGAGAATTGTTTCTAATGCTGTAGGCGAAGGGAAAAAAAAACCTGTTTCTCACTGGGTATATAAGCAATTGACCCTTTGTGGAATGATATTTTTATCCTCTCATAAACGCTGAAACTTTATTATTTAAATTGCACTAATGCAAAACAAAATGCAGTTCATAATATGGTGCACTATTACACTTCAAAAGAGTGAACTACGGTTGTAAATATACAGTCCATTATGTTTTACATGTTAAGGCGCTTTAGGTAAATTGATCTATATAGTGGCGCAAGGGCGCTATATAAATATAGAATAATAATAGTATACTTGACTATGCATTGTTGGACGAGGAATCAAATTTAAGTCGAGATGATGGGGAAAACTGAGATAATTTTAAAAAAACAAACAGTGATCATGATATGAGACGATAATCCATTTGAAAATGAGCATCAGCATTTCTAGACCAAACCATGCGATAATGTCGCACTATACAATAAACATCAGCTATTTTTGAAATAGTTGAAAATCATATGAAACAAGCAAAGATTGATTGATTATATGTTGTTTTACGTCCCGCTTGAGAATTTTTCACTCATTTGGAGACGTCACCATTGTCGGTACTGTAGGACATATCTCATGGTTTGTTTTTTTTTATTTTAAAATGTACAAAGAAACATATTCAGTTGTTGGGCTTCCTAAAATCATCAATTGACATGTATTTTCGGGAACAGTCGCGTTTATCAATAAATCTGCCTTGCATTTTCCCCAGGATATCCTGGTAGTTTAAATTGCACCTCAGAAGTACAAGGAGAACTGTGACTCCCAGGCGGCTANGGTAGTTTAAATTGCACCTCAGAAGTACAAGAACTGTGACTCCCAGGCGGTTGTGATTGATTGATCAGGGGATAACTGTCACGGGATTCATCATATCAAAAACAATCTCAGTAGTCTGTCAACTGTGTATAGTTTGATCAAATTGAAAGTTATAGCTCTTTTTCTGTAATATTATGAATGAGAAATAAACAACTGTTTATGGTGACAGAGCACTAAAACAAATAATACTTGAGCTGATGCGCATGAAGTCGTAGAGTACTTTTGAAATTGTCAAGAATCTTTTTTTAATCTATTATTTTTTGTCGTTCATTACATCTACATTGCTGCCGTGATTGTGGATCGTGAATATACTCTAAATCATTCATGCTTTTGGAACAATTGAATTGTAGAATTAGAATATGGTTTGCTTTTTAGCTTGGATGTGATGTATACCACTTAATATATTAACCATTCACTGAACCTTTTCTCCTATATTTCCTTTGAAATTCTGCATGACATCTTTCATCATCCAAATAAAAGCCATGTTTGCTTGCAAACTAGTTGATCCAGTTTTGTAGTGTCACCTTCGCATGGTCTATACCATATATGGACGATTCCAAGCGTTCAAAGGTTGAATTGGCTGCCTCGTGTTAACAGTAACGAAATGATTCACATATATATTTTAATTACTTAAGTTTTAGAAAATGCCACACGAAAATATAAATATAAACAATAAAATGCTTTCGCAGGTTATGAATTTTTTCTCCTTCATTATCCAATAAACCAACAAAGAAAGCATTTTATTGTATTGACCGCGGTGACTAAATGATGTTTGATCTTTTGGCCTACTTTTTAAAAGACCTCACCTGGGGTCAAAATATGGGGTCAAAATTCTTCATGGATTAAAAGATAATTTTTTTTATCACAATTGCAACAGTTGAACAACGGCCGGTGAGCGATGTGGCGCATGGACACCTTGTTGAATTGTTTTAGCAATTTTCTTTATTATGGTGGGGGTTCATATTGTATCCTGATTTTGATATCTGAAATAAAAATCAATCAGATAACATCGATATAAGCAATATTCAAATTCAAACTGTAAACCATTACATTCACGTCGCAAAAACATGTCACCAATCATCAGGGCTGCAACACAAGCTGAATCATTCATATCCCGTGCCAGCACAAATGTACGACCTTTCACCATTAAGAAACCCGTACCAGCATGGTTACAAGATCTTTCACCGTTAAAAGTGCGCAGTATAAATACACATCATATAATGTACTAAAGTACATGTATTTCAAAATTTCGGTTGTTTTAGCTTTCATATCACAGCCAAAATTTACACACCTATATTTATGCATATATAATAACCTGTGTATAGAATATATACTGTTATAAACAAACAAACAAACAATAAACGCTAGGTCTAGAAAAGAAAGAAACATGGTAATAATTTTTCGTTGTAACGCAAAACCGGAATTGGACGACTGGAAGCAGGTGTGTCACGATTTGCAGTTGTGTTGCACAAAGCACCATGTCTCACCTCGCTCGGCCAACCTCGGAATATTCGTACCTCATACTAACCTCGGTTGTAGAACGTAAACCGCCACTGAGAAGATGGTTGCGCCCCGTGTTTACTGTTTACACGTGTTGACTTATAATCTTGACCATGTAAAGCTTTCAATGTCTGTAACTGGTTTTTTTTTTTCAAAACAGTGTTAGCACAAAATCTGAAGTATAAAATCAACATACTATTGAAACGACTCCATCTTTAAGAACTATTTTAAGCAAGCGCTGTGCTTTCCCTAAACGGTTAACAGGCAGGCAGATCACAAATGTAAGGCGGATACGCATTTCAAATATTGTCATACAGCCGATACCGGTCATGATATAGGTTCCGGAATCATCCGAGGTTGGCTGAATGTAGCTCACCTTTGGAGCAATCAACAACAGCATGGTTCAACAAACGAGCAAAGTAGACCACGCGTGACGTCAGCTCAGCAACACGAGATCGCTTCGTTCGATTGTGTCATCTTCGTCAACAAATCAAAGCAGCGTTATCTACATATTTGTAATACTATCGTATGAGGCGTCTTTACAATTGACTGAGATGCTGGGATGAAAACCCGCAGACCATTCGTGAAAGTTGTTGAGTTACAAATAAGATACAGCGCTAACAATTCTTTGTTATGCAAACAAGGCTCGTGCCATGTTTTTGTTTACATTAAGATTGTTGCACATTATATACATGTATGTAAACAAAAACATGATACGAGCCTTGTTTACATAGCAAAGACTTGTAAGTACTGTATCTCATTTACACAAATGACGTTCAAATTTTTGCTGAAATTAGAAATACCTTGAGTGAACATTGTAAACATAAAAAGGACATATAGAAATGAACATTTTTAACTCAAAACGTGTCACCCGTGGGGACCCGGGTTAAAATAGGCCCTCAATACCCCTTCCTTGTCGTAAGAGGTGACTAAGTGTCATTTCATCTGTATCTTAAGATAATTAGATAGTGTTAAATCATTATTTAGATTAATAATAAATTGGCAATTAACAATTACATGTACAAAACGCTGGATGCAATGAGTACAGAAAACAAGGCTCTTTCCTAATTATATGAATTACTCCCTCAAATTCTACAAAATTGCAGTCGTGCATCGAGAAACTGACTTTAGTAGTCTCCAACAGCGAATTTTGTTTTCGAAAATTCATACGGTGTGAGATCAGTATAACCTGAGCCAAATGCTATTTGATGTGTTTCATAGCAATTGTTACTTTTTTGAGCCGTTTTTCATACACTGATTTGACTACAGATTGCTCCATTTACCAGATCAAGACAATGGGCAAACGGCGGGTGTGACCGGACAACAGGGGATGCTTACTCCTCCTAGGCACCTGATTCCACCTCTGGTGTGTCCAGAGGACGGTGTTTGATCAGCTCATGTTTTTGTATTGTATTTGGGACTTACGAGATTGATCACTGTTCGTTATCTTTGCCTTTACTTTTAGAAAGACGGTATATATTTAAAGGGTCTGTCAAACGATAGCGTTCTATCAAACGGAATGATAGCGTTAAATGATTAGCTTTAGAATATCTTCAATTAAATGAAAGATATCTTCATTTCAAATTTGAGACAATATTAATTAATTTGAAGATATCTCTGATTCATTCGGTGTATTAATTAGTGCGCACAATAATTCACTCGGAAATGCATATATCTAAAGATAATTAAATAGTGTTAAATCATTCTTTAGACACATTATAAATTGGCGATTAACAATTACATGAACAAAGCGCCCCATGCAATGAGTACAGAAATGTGGGTTCTTTCCTTAGGAATTGAATTACTCCCTCAAATGCTATAGAATCACAGTCATAAATTGAGAAACTGAATTTAGTACCGGTAGTCTCCAACAGTTAATTTTATTATTTTGTTTTCGAAAATTTATACCGTGCGAGATCAGGTAAATAGAGATAGCTTGATTTTTCCAAACAAAATCGCATATCATGCTCTAACAAGATTCTTTTGAGTAAAATATAGGACATGGCGTAACAAGGGGTTATATGCATGTGTGCTTGATTTAGAAAAATCAAATAAGGAGGATCAAGTGGTGAAAATAATCACTGGTAATAAACATTTGATGCATTCCTATTTCATGAGTTATCAAAGACCGGAAGAATTCTATCAAGTGAGCAATACATTTGTCATAAGTGGACAGTATGTACATGAAGTTGCCAGTGCTCTGAAATGAAAGAGCTTTGCGATTAAATCATATTCTAATTATAGCTAAATTTCATGTTTGTTGACCACTGTTTATGACAGATGTGGTCAACACTGCAATATGAATATAAAAAACCGATTTATATCACCGCTAGTGGTCAGGATGTCGAAAATGACATTTGCCATTATACTGTTGTTCAGCAAGGGGCAGCATGATTAGCACGTCTGTTATCGTATGACACATAGCATGTAATGTGTCATTCATTATGCAGAAGCATGCACTACATGTAAAATAAACAATTTCCTAAGTTATGATGCGTTATAAAGATTATTCTCCTATGCAGAATAAATTTGGGGTGATTTTTTTCCAATCATGACGTTATATGGACGATCAGCAAAACTGCCAGTATATCACTATTGCAAAATACTATGAATGAACAGACGACCCACACAAACTGTTGAACACATCCTCATTTCCGTAAAATATGACAGTGAGAATATTAATACATTACTTTGCTATTTTTAAACTTTAATTCTAATGCTTCCTAGTAGAGGCAATTTAATTCATAATTATTTTTCAGACGTAAGATTTTTATGTAATAGAATAAATACGACGGTGTGAACTTTCAGACAACATTCTAAATATATATTTTTTCAGTTCTAGGCCAGACCAAATCATTTCTTTATCAAATGTCAGCGGGCAATTAAGTTTTCGACGCCCTGATGGCGAAATTTCCAGAATTTTCCCTCCGTCATTGATCTTTATTTTATTCACTGCAGGGACACCGTTAAGATGTGTCCATATATTTGACTGAAAAGAAAAAAGAATCTTTTTGTAGCTTCGATCAAATGTACGATTTTCTCGTTTTCTAGACGAGGTTTGGATGCTAAAATCAAATTATCCCTATCTACTTGATAGCATCCAAATAACAATATCATTGCTTTTAATTTATTCATTCGCTCTCTATTACATAATTTTATTTTATTTGAGGAGCATAAATGGTTTCCCCTTTTTATGTACACATATTTTGCACATTTGGAGTCATCTGGGATCTTTCAATGTACTGAATATCACATGTATTAAAAAAAATAGCAAAGACAAGGACCACATATACCCAAAAAAAATGGTCCATTGAAATGTTTAATTCATCAAAGGACAAAACATATAAAATCTTTAAAAGCAATTTTCTGTTTGGCAAAATATTTGAATCTGCCTTTGAAAAGAAAACACAAGTAAAATTCCCTAAGAGAAATCATTACTTGTCAATATACATGTACATGTATATAGAAACTTGACGACGGTCTGGTATCTTGGTATTCTTTTCAACGAAAGACTATGTCCCTCATGTCACACTTCTTAAATCGCTGGTGAATATCATTTAACTTGTGAATATAATGCAAGTTAGAAAAGTACTTCAGAGAAAGATATTGTCAACGACCAGAGGTCTACAAATTTATGAATGAATGACATCGACATCATCCAACAAAAAACCACTGAAGAATTTATGAATGTTTATAGAAAAAATGTATGTCAAAGTCTGTCCTTAACGACGTGTCCATACCTCATTGTAGATTACGCAAATACCTTTCTTTTTTTCTAACTCGTCGTTTTTTATCCATGTGCCTTTGTTGTAATCGAACAAAAAATAACTGTAAATTGTGTCCTACCTCGTATGTACAAGTAAATGCTGTCCGTATGGATACCTAACATTGAAATACGCATTTATATTTTTCAAAACCTTTGTAAAATTATCAAATTTTATTAGTTTAAAGTGGTGCGACAGAAATTTTTTAGATAGCTAGAAAAGTTGTAGACGTTTGTATGATGCCGTATTAACGTACATTAGTGAGGTGTGATGATTAATTACGCGGAGCACTACGCACCGAATGAGTTTATCAAATCAGTACAAAATGAAGTAATATTTATATCAGAAGGGTAAATAAAATATGCAATTTTGGAGGGAAAAAAACCCATGATTTTCGATTACTAATGACCATTAAAAAACCCAAAACAAAATAAAAAAAAAAAAAAAAAACTCCAAAAGACACTTGCGGCTTTATAGGATATATTATTCATTAATCCAATACCTTATTGAATGAACCTCTTGGATATATACATGTATAATCAATTTGATTGATACAAGTAATTTCAAAAAAACATTTGAATCGCCATTTTGTGACGTAATATCATAAGATTTATAAATCTTGATGTAAAATAAAACCTTCCAAAATTGCAGCTACCATTTCCTCTGAAGGTTAGTAGCGTGTATATATTCAAATCACTAACGCTAACGCTTTCTAGATTCTAACATTCATCCTCATGGGAGTACAAATTGCATCCACCTAAAGATGGACATTAAATCCAAAAAGCGCAAGTGAATTCAATATACTTGGGAACTCCATATTTTCCTTCTTTTTTACTGTAAATGTCGTTTTGACTGTGTGAAATTAATGCTTACTTTTAGAAGGTTCCCCCAAATATTCTTTTGCCCGAAGCTTTCAGGTAAAAAAAAAAGTTCATAGTAAATGACTTGCTAGAAAATCTCCCAATCTCCACCATTAATCTTTAAACGTAAACAAACAAATTAAATAGGGACTTTTTTCTGCCTATGTTAGTTTTAATTACCTCAAAATGTTGTGGCTCGGAGCCTTTTTTTCCGTGACGTCAAGGATACCAGAACTTGAAAAATGCCTGCTTACGTCGTGAATTGATCTGACAATGCCCTGATATGTGTTCTGTTCTCACCACAAGTCAGATGTCTAGTTGTATACAAATATAAATACACATTTTTCGAACTTAAAAGCTCATCCCGACAACTGATGGATTATAGTTGATGAAACACGTGCAGGTTGGTGCTATTTTGTAATTCATGTTTTGATTAGTTTTATATAACGCATAATTAGTGATACATGCAAAAAACATCTCGGTCTCTTCTTGCGAATGATTGGCGCGAAAGAGATGAAAAGAAAAATGTTCTCATTGCTTATAACATGAGCTAAAGCACGTGTTCATCTGTCAAAACTCCAATTTGGAAATAAAATTCCTAAATTAAATAAAAAAGAAATAATTAAATTTTACTTTAAATTATCTGAAGGGCCTGTGAGCTTGATATAGTTATGTGAAATTAATTTGTCAAAGAAAAACAACCACAATGAGCTCTTTAGTATTCATCGTACGTCTGTCATAGATAGGCCGACCTTCTGGTCCCGTCAAGGTGTGGATTAATAGAGAGACCAGGTAGATGAGTGATCAATAGTTCCCGATCAGACTTTGGTATGACACACCGGTTGAATCCCTGTACTGTAGACTGATAGAGAAATTATTTTCCAACGATTTCATCTTCAAGTGATTTTGATTTTAATATATTTTGAAATCCAGTAGAATAGATTTACAACCAAGCAAAATCAGGTAAACTGTTTCATTACTCTGTTTACCACATGAAATTAACATCTTTGGATTTAATTCGATATTAATTAGTCTATGTTGTTTAATTAATATATCCATTTTTCTTCAGAATGAACTGTAGTTTCTTGCCGTATTCCGTGTTGTTGTTGGGATGTTTCACGTGTGTTAACTTTGCCGTTTCTGGCACCCATCAGACGTATCACAACATTCTGCGCAGGATTAACCCTTTCCAGAGGATGTGCCTGTGTAACCGCTGGACACAGCGGGTACATCTAGACCGACTCATACTGGAGATGTACCCTGGGCTCTTCAATACTCAGAAGAGTCTCAAATTCATGCCTGTTGTCAAGCCCGTGGGGGAGAAATCTCACAATCATGGGTCTGGAAGTTATGTTGGGAACACGGTGACTAGTCTCAATGGTGACTCCCATTCCTGTTGTAGCACGTGAGTACATACGAGATCTCAATCTTACCAGGTTAAAACATTTTGTGTGCAAATTGCACAGGTTCATTGACGGTGTATTCTGTGAAAGTCAATATAAAAATATCACAATGACAGATATCATCGTTTTAAACGCCTGGAAAATT
This sequence comes from Ostrea lurida, assembly GCA_903981925.1. Classification (NCBI taxonomy): domain Eukaryota; kingdom Metazoa; phylum Mollusca; class Bivalvia; order Ostreida; family Ostreidae; genus Ostrea; species Ostrea lurida. The sequence goes on along the minus strand of CAJDSM010048053.1, from coordinate 1,607 downwards.
GTTCCAAGTCGCAATTTCATATTTTTGCAAGTAAATTGTTTACTCATAAACTTTAATGACATTTATTGTTTAGAAAAGGTAAGGTCAACAATTACCAAATCTTCTTCATTACTGTGATATAATAGATATGCTTGTTCAAAAAGCTTCCTTTTTGCTAATTTTAAATCAAATTAGTAATCCTAAAAACACTATAGTATATTATTTGTTCGACCCTAACCACAGCATAAATAATTCATAGGAAAACAACTTTTAATTTGATCGAAGGATACCATTTAATGTTGTGTAACACCATTTCCCTATATGTATTTTATTACGTCCGGGCCAAGAAAGTCTCATCCTGATTCACTAAAGGCCCGGGGAAGTGTCATTAGCGGCTCATCGCTGCATCACCACCGCGTCTATTAGAACTAAGGACTTGGTACTCAAGATTTTTCCCCCTTAACATNTCCTGATTCACTAAAGGCCCGGGGAAGTGTCGTTAGCGGCTCATCGCTGCATCACCACCGCATCTATTAGAACTAAGGAAAGGGACGTATGACTTGGTACTCAAGATTTTTTTCCCTTAACACGAACAACAACTTCCCTTCAGATTCATTATTATCATAAACTTGCTAGGAATTTCCGGTTTACTTACATAACCTATGCATGATACCTTTTCAATGGAATGCAATTGCAAAGTAACGCAGTTTGTAAACCGTTTTGTTAAGTTGTGACAATGTTGTAGACCCCCGGACCTTTGCAGAAATACTACACAAAAGTTGAAAGAGATGATTAATTGGGGGAAAAGAAGAGAACACAGTAAAATGAAAAATAGATGGCGGTGACGTTATATAAAAGCATAACCTTTACATACGCATTTTATGGTCAATGATTGCATTAGATTGTATGCTTATTTTCTATTTCTAACCATACATATATCTCGTGTACCGCTGAATTGTGTCTGTTCCGTATTATGACACAAGTAATAAATGCATTTTCCTTCATTAAAAAAAACCGCTTGTCCCCTCAGAATTATTTGTAATAAAAAAAGAAATGTCAAAGGGCAATTCTTTCTTTTTTTTCTTTTTCTTTTTTTTTTTGATTTATAGCTTTCTCTAGGAATTTTTAACAGGCATAAATTTAAGCAACAAGCTATTTATAGATCTAATACTTCATATTTAGTCCCCCTTTTAGTTCATTCCAAACCCATTCATATCTAAAGAACGCTTAGTGTACATCTCGTTGCTTAATGCACGCGTTGGAACCTGAAATAAATGGCATTTCATATCTAATGAGCAACGCTCTCAATTTCTTCTTAATTAAAATGCGAGTAGCAGAGGTTGATTAACTCCATACATTTTAATTGAAAGTAAAACTTTCCTCTGTGTTTTAAAGTATTATTGAAACAGAATCATCCGGAAACATAGAGATGATTTACGCATTTTTTAAATGGTCTAGTGATAATTATTGGTGAAAATTTGAATAAATGTAATAGATACGAAAAAAATGCAATGGAGAAATTAAAAACTGTTATGTAACAATTATTTTCTTGGTATCGATATGGAATTTTTCGGATTTGCATGCACCTATTTACACGGTATATTGCTGTACCTTTTTGCATGACATTA
>CAJDSM010048052.1:12135-25598 GCA_903981925.1 Ostrea lurida | reverse complement strand
AGTAAACAGGCATAAGTCAAGTAAGTCAAGAAATCAAATTTACGGTAGCCTATTAAAGACCTTCCAAAATTATATCTTTACAGATTTTAGATATTCGTCATTGCGAAGTGAAACATTGAAACTCATTTATAAAGGTCACAAGTAATTTACGATTTTATAACTTCACAATGTGGTAGTGGTTTTTTTTTAATTGATTGTAGATTTATGTCACAGCTGCTGTTTACTATAAAGATGATTAACAGCGAGCGCTATTTTGAAAATCCTATTGGCAATCGACTACGTGTGTGTGTGTGTGTGTGTGTGTGTGTGTGTGTAACTAAGATAGTAAATTAATACTGATGGATGGTTTAAGTTATATTCAGTCATGTGATGTTTGTCGACCTTTACACTGAAATTAATATTCATACTCACCTCTCACTCATATAAAAACTACATGTATTCCCACCGCATTTTGGAGAAACCATGAGGTAATCTGAACATTCACGGTCATTCAGAGAAGTCCATGAAACTACTGTATAATATATAAACTTCATTTACATGTATATTATATGAACTGGTAAGATTTATTTGTTGTATTTCATTTTATTGATAATTATTTTCATTGGTGTCATATTCTAAAATGTTGTGTTATTTGTAATACCAATGTATGTTGAAATGCGCAATTTCTAAATGTCTGTTTAAATGTAGTGCGAATGTTTTATATTAAGAACTCACAGAACAACGTTTTGTTTTACATCTGGTGGACCCTGTGACATGTATATTATAATAAAAACCATCATGCAATGTACACGTTTTAGCTGCTAGATCCACGCCATAAAACTTAGCTTTCATTGCTTCTTGTGACGGACTTGTTTCCAAGCACAGTAATCTTACCATATATTGTGAATTAGAAAGACATAGATTTGCTGACAGAAATATATTTAGATTATTTCATTCCTTGAGTACAGATTGAACAGTAAGTATCTGATTCTTTAATTACTACATGCTCGGGGGGGGGGGGGGGGGATTCATAATTTTTGGGTAAGGGACGTAGGGACGTGCCACTCGACGTCGCAGAACCCAACCGTTTTCAATATGATTTTAGATTGAGAATTGTATACCTTTTCATATAAATTTGTCTGTTCAAATGGTGCCTTTTTCCCATATGACAACGTCATGGACTGCTGCTGATAAAGCAATACAGGGTGGACAAAAGAGTCAACAAGTTATCCTTTCATCAACAGTGATCAACTGGTTGCTATATCTAACTTAACAATCGGAATTAACTTATGGTAGTTACTTGTTGTAGATTTTATGCAGCTATCAGCTGCGAGATTAGACAGGCTCATTCATTAATAAATTATGAGCAAATATTAATGCCCTTATCATATCTTTCATGCTGATTTCTATACCTTTTCATATATTCTGAAATGGAAAAAGGATACCTATTCCAGCGGCACCGCCCTATCTACTAGTATATAGGAAGTGCCCCCCCCCCCGGACTACATGTAACATGTCTGTAATTATTGATTGATTTCAACTTGAAAGAAGTGTGTAATTGAACGGTTTTATATTGATAAAGGAATATGTCCCTTATACGTGTATTATTATTAATTATTAGATTCATTTCTGGAATGCCCCGTTGACATACATATGTATATGCACTGAGATTTGGCCCATAGAGAGGTAAGTGAATAGCACATTGCCTGTTATATATATTAGAAAAATGTATATAAACGATGCATTGATATACGTGTAATAAGGATTCAAACAGATATTCTTATACTGTTGTGGCCACAAGAACACCTTTTGGATCCGCCTACCGTTTTCGTAATTTTCGATGTTTGCGATTTTGTGTTCAAATATATGGCTTGTATTTGATTTAGAAATGTTTCCCACTTTGATATTAGAAATACTTTTACAGAATAAACTATTAGATATAAAATGGCGAAGTAACAAAGTATCAATCTATATCTAGTATCTATATCAATTATCTACATGCATGTAAGTTTTCATTAAATATTGTAGCCTTGCACCTATTATGTTACCCGACTACAACGAAAACGGTGGGGTAATTCCGGACAGCATAAACAAACCAGTATTTCGATGTTCAATCATTTACTCAACTGGAAAATTTATATTCACTGAACTTTTATAGGTTCTATTAGTCTAACTAAAAATATTTACGTTTGTGATTGTAGGTTTTTACCTTTTCTTCGTCTGCCTTTATATTTTCTCGCAAAATAAAGATGCAAAGTGCAAGGATCCAAAGTTCAATAAGTGACTTCAATATTTCAATCGGAATACTTCGGAATTTGATAAGATAATGCTGTAAGAAAACAAAGACAACGGAAGATAAAAAACAACAACATTGAATTTATCTGTCACAGACAAAGGGAAAGTAGTCGTATTTCTTAAGTCTTGAATTGTCCGGAATTACCCAGATATCCCCTATACTACATGTACAGTGTTTATCTACAAATGATGTACGGTACGTATCGTCCTACATCACCTACCTACCACTGTTGCACTGTAAAAAGGCGAAAATAACGAACAGTGATTCATCTCGTAAATCTAAAACAGAGTACAAAACAGGATTTGGGCCAACAGGGACCAATGGATACGCAAGAGTTGGAATCAAGTACCTTGGAGGAGTTAAATTAACAACCACCCAAAGTTATATGTCACACTGACAAAAGTGACCTAACGAGTGCACATTCCTAACACAACAAAATTTTATGCTACGCGCGCTGTATTTGAATAATAATATCTCTTTTGCTTTCTGAAACTTGAGTTCAGGTTCTCATGTACAGTGCAAAACATTTTTAATCCACTCAACATAAGCATGAGGATAATCCCTGTCGAGTTGATTATTCGGAGGGGAACCAGCAATTACATCGATAGGCAATGACACCTCTCGGCCTAGCATGACTAGGTTAGTACACTTAGTACTTTCATGGACATTTGCTCTATATGCCATCAATAAATAAGGGAGGTGGTCATCTGAATTTGACTTATTTTCATCAACAAATATGGCAAGCAGTTTTATTGAACATTTCGATCATACCGTTAGACAGTGGGCGTTAAGATGTTGTGCGTGAGTTGGCTATTCCTAATAGAGAGCAAACCTGTGAAAATAGTTCAGACTCAAACTCTTTTTCCTGGTCCGTATGAACACGCGTAGGTACGCCAAATCGGCACTTAAATTCCGTGACTAGGATGTCAGCCACAGTTTGCGCAGTATGATCTACTATTGCGCAGGCTTCTTTCCATTTAGAGAAGTAGTCTCCTACGACCATGATGTACTGGTTTCCTCTGTTAGTTGTTGGAAGAGGACCATTGATGTCAATAGCAATGCATTCCATGAGTTCGTGTACCTTCCTCACTCCTGGTCCTGGCTTTTTCTTAGCGCTTGGTTTACATGTCTCACACCAGCTGCTGATGTCATTAGATATTCCAGACAAATAAAATTGGCTACGGACAAACTTCATGGCATTTTCACGTCATAAATATCCAGCTTTGCGGTTGTTATGCAACTGCTGCATAATTTCCTTTCGTAGGATCTGGAGTACTACCTGCTGAAGGATCTTGTCACCGTCATCCTTCTCCCATACCCTGTACAGGATATCATTTAACACTCGTAATCTTTCCAATTGTGTTGGTAAAGTGTTAACTGTTGGATTTGATTCATTCAATTGTGGACATGCTGCATTGACTAGAAGCAGATTCTTTACTTTACTAACTACTGGATCTTCCTTCTGTTTCTCTTGCAGGAACTCATAACTCTGATTGCCATATTGATATAGCCAATTAGATTCCAACCTGGTAATTTGCTGTATCTGCTAATAGTCCGTTGGGTGACTACTCCCAACGTTCCCATACATGCTTCTTTATCACAACATTCTCTCTCTTACAACTTTTTCTCGGTTTCCTTGATGACATCCCTTGCAGTGTTGTATTGTGAAATCATAAGTTTCAAGCATGGAAATCCAACGGGCTAGCAAATCATCTGGTTCCTTGATATTCTTTAACCACATTAAAGATGAGTTAGCGGTTCTTATGAGGAATGGTCTCCCGTAAAGACTATGTCTAAATTGATTGAGTCAAATGCTTTCTGATGTGTTTCATAGCCATTGTTAAGCCGTTTTTCACACACTGATTTGACTACAGATTGTTCCGTTTACCTGATTAAGACTATGGGCTCACGGCGGTTGTGCCCGTTCAACAGGGGATGCTTACTCTTCCTAGGCACCTGATCCCACCTCTGGTGTGTCCAGGGGTCCGTGATTGCCCAACTCTTGTTTTTGTATTCTATTTAGGACTTACGAGATTGATCACTGTTCGTTATCTTTGCCTTTACATAAAGGTGAAAACAGGCAACAACTCACGGTGGGTTGTACAGTAGCCAATTTGCGATCGGGGCAGGGTCTTACTGCGCCATAAGCAATAACTACTTCCTTATCATTCTGTATCATTCTGTAGCTGTGATAGAACAGCCCCAATTCCGTATGCGCTAGCGTTCGTATTCAATATAAACATACCATCTGTCAAAGTGTAAGATATTACTCAAAGCAATCTCGCAAAAGATGAAATTCTTCAAATTCACCTTTCTGTTTTAAATACTTTCAATATTCGGAAAAATCAGGATCAATTTATATTACCATACCTTTATTGGATTCCGAATTTACATAGATACATTTACAAACAAAAATACATCGCTGGTTCCAATAAGTGCTCTACCAAGCCTCTTTCCTTACTTTTAACTTAACTACTAACAGCTATTAAAGAGTATCTTCAGATATACTGTTTCACTACATATTCTAGAAATAGAAGCAGATGTGGATTCTTTTCACGATAATTATAAATTTAGGCTTTTTCAGATTACTGATAATTGAAAACTAACGATTTCTAAGTCGTTGGGAAACAAATGAGCATATTTTGTTAGAAATCAGCTCTGATTTGCCCGACGACAATACTCTTGATGTAGATATTCAAGAGCAGTGCTGGATTTCTTAAAAATAATTTTGATGTATCTTGGCAGACCATGTTTCCAACAGTTCGTATTCCCATGGACACCAATTGTGCCCCTTATCTTTATATACATATGAAGCAGAATTTGTACAAAAACTGTTACGGGATAAAAACAAAACACTGCCGTGTCCTTCAACCTTACATATAGGTATATAGATGATATCCTATCAATTAACAGTCATAATTTACACAATTATGTCCATTTGATATATCCCGACGAACTCGAAATAAAGGACACCACATAATCCGACATATCTGTTTGATATTTGGATATTTTCCTTGATATTGACTCAAATGGCAGACTTACAACTACATTATATGATAAGTGTGATAACGTTAACTTAGCAATCGTCAACTTTCCCTTTCTATGTAGTAATATACCACTATCACCTGCTTATGGTGTGTAAATCTCCCAGTTGATTCGATACGCAAAAGCATGATATTCGTATGGAGACTTTTTAAAACGAGGCAAACTACTAAAAAAGTTGATGTTGCAGGGTTATAACGATTCTCGTTTAAAGTCATCATTTCGCAAATTTTACGGTCGCTATAATGACCTCGTTTGCGGTTACAAATTATCACTAAGTAACGTGTTGACTGATTTGTTTCATACTCTTTGTTAGAATGTCGTTTTCTTTTAAATTTGACGATGGGAGTTCCCGTTCACTTTATTTCGACCAAGGGCTAAAAGCGGGTATGTCCGGTCAGCAGAGGATGCTTACTCCTCCATGGCACCTGATCCTGTCTTTCCTATTGTCGTAGGTCCGTGTTGCCCTACACTGGACTTTGTATATATGTTTTTAATTTTTTTGTAACTATGATTACGTCTAACATATTGTTTATTTCAAGTCGGTGACGGAAGAAGCCTAACTAATGAATATAAATTGATGTGGCCTATATTATTTTCTCCAAAATGAAAATAAAATCTGGAATATACTTGCACTCATTCTGGTATCTTGAGTTTTGGCACAAACTCGTATAAATCCATGCCCCATAACCTTGCCATTACATAGACATGTTTAGCCGGTTTTCATACACTGATTTGGATATGGATGGCTCTGTTTACCCGATGAAGACAATGGGTTCATGACGGGTGTTACCGGTCAACAGGGGATGCTCACATCTCCTAAGCACCCGACCTCGGATGCACCCAGAGACCCATGTGTGCCCAATTCATGTCTCTATCCTCTATCCGGGACTTACGAGATCGATCATTGTTCGATACCATGCCTTAAATTACATTAAGGTCTGGTTCCCCTGTCCTGGACCTGGTAGTCCTCTTTTTAATGAAGGATCTGACAACCCAGATATAATTAACCAATGAAATGATAAATGATTGTTAGGTACTGTGGAATCATTTTAATTCGTGGGGACCAATGTTCGTGGGTGACCAAGAATCAATATGTACAGACCAAGTAAGACATTCATCAATTTGTACCCCAACAACTTTGGCAGATTTAACAGTATCTAAAACAATATCTCCTACTTTGATACACATTTTTCTACATTTTGAGAGTTTTTGTGCAGTGGCAATCAACATACATTGTTTTTTTTTCAGGTTCATCGTAAGTTTATTACTTTTCATCCATATCATCATGCAACCTTTGTTCAATAACATCTGATTCAATAGACTTGTGTGAAACATACTGTGATGCATCATCTGCATATATAGAAACATTCGAGTGCGAGTCTGTCTTTAAACATTTATGATAAATCATTAAAGCCCCCATCACACTGGAAACACGAATCTTACTACGATCTTGATTTTGCCTAAATCGTGAAACAGATCGTAGCAATGATCGTCGTGATGTCTTGACGATCGTAGTACTGAACCGGGCTGGTCGTGGTCCGACTCACGACTGCGCTACGTAATTTTGACCATGTCAAACTCGTGTCGACGAGTCGTGGTGCAAAAAGAGCGTACTGGAGCGTAGTGAGGTCGTGGGGATGAAGCGACTGGCGGTCGGTTACTTATCGTATTGGGTCATGGCACGAGTCGTACTAAGAATCGTCCCTAATTTATAGACGATCACACTGACGCTGCTCTCGTTCCATCACGATCATCCCACGCATCATTTACGACTAATACGGATCTTACTACGATCACACTCACGATACTACCACCGCTCTCTGCGTTCCGATAAGCCACGCCTCTTACTGATTACGATTCTTACTAAGGCCTAGTCACACGAGCTTCGCCTGTTACGATCTACTGCGACCTAATTTTTTTTTACTTTTGGAAATCGTTGGAAAGAGCGCAGACTGATCAAATTCGTTAAATTGGTCACAATAGCAGAAAGTCTAGGATCGCAAGTGTTGATGTTAAGTGTCTCAACAACCTTCGTTCGAGTCTCAGTAACCAGATCTTGCATTGTCTACGACCTTCCAAATGACGCTACCGCCAATCGGTACACTCTGTACGATCATCTACGCATCACAGAGCAACTTCAAGGAATTGACGCTTTTAAATATAATTTGATTTAAAAAAAATCTTCCCGTAAACATTATACTATTAGATATTATAATGTTTACGGGAGGGATTTAAAAAGAAATAATCATAATACTGTATTTTTAAAAACGGTCAAATGCCTGTGGTCTACCACCTATTATACGATGATCTTTCAACCAAATCGCCAGACGTGATTGCTGATGGAGATTGTAGCTAAACATTGCCGATCCATCAGGCTGTTAACTTCGGCAAACTTGTGCCATCATTCACTACGGTTCAGAAAAACCCACGTGCGATCCAGTATGGCTGAGTCTTCGACTTTCAAAAGTGTAACTTTCGTTCAAGAAGTGACGCCGGATAATTTGTTTGTTATAGTCGATCATATATGAGGAACCTGGTGTGTCCTCCAGAAAAATTAAGAAGGGATTGTACAATTATCATGAAGGCAGGTTAATGCTAATTGAATTGTTGGTTATCTATGTTTTAGGTCCCACTCGAGAATATTTTCACTTATATGTGAGACGTCATTCGACCATTACGGGTTGCTGGGTGTCTATTCTGACCCGGACCCCACGGCTTAAGCTAGTTCTGAGGAGGGATGGTCTGATCCCTGAGTCTTCATGCAAACAACGCTAAAACAGGGCTGACACCTAAAGGTCTAAAAATGGCATATATTGAAAGCGATGCGAGAATGATCGTAGAACAGTCGCGGTAAATGCGCAGTGTAAGCGTAGTACATCGTACCGTGCGTAGTAGTACCGTAGGGAGACACGTAGAACAATTCGCATAGATCGTAAAGTGGTATCGTAAGGATGTCGTGGTTGGTCGTTGGTATAACTCGTAGAAATGGTCGTTGGAGACGTCGTAGAAGAGCGTACTTGTACCGTGAAGGTCGTAGTGGAAGTCTGTGGCTCGAATGAACTATTGATAGTTGATTCACAGTTCTAAGGTCGTGTTCAAGTCGTGATTGCGTACATCCGACACGTTTTAATGAAATCACACGATCTACCTACGATCATTTAGTCTTGAAGGTGTGGAGAGCGTAAATGACCAGTGTGATGGGGGCTTAACAAATAGAATAAAAAACAATGGTCCCAATATGGACCTCTGAGGCATTTCTATTGAACATCTTTTTCATCTGAAAAAACACCGTTCCATTTAACACATTGTGACTTTCCAAGATAAGACTGAAACCATTTAATAGAGTTTTGACAAATACCATATGATGAAAGTTTGTGTAACAAAAGGCTTTACTAAGATCAATAAAGAGAACACCTATTAATTTGCCACTATCTACAGTATGTTACATAACCATTTATCAATAATGTTACTAAGTGCTGTTTCACATGAATGCTTTTGTCTGAAACCAGATTGATGATCAGTTAAAAGTTTGTTTTTATCCGAATATTCGTAAAATGTGATAAAATGTCTTTCAATAATTTTCCTGACAATTGCTAAAACTGACACGGGTCGATAATTGTTTGCCATAAAAAATTCAACAGATTTGCATTGAAAAGAGGGGTAACTCAAGCTTTCTTCCATTCTGATGCAACCATACCACTTTTTATAGACATGTTTAATAAATATGTTAAAATTTCACTTATCAAATCTGAGCTAATTTTCAACAACTTTACAGAAATCTCATGTAACCCAGTAGCCTTCAAATTTAACATAGCATTTATTTCATTTTTGACAAAATTAGCAGAAATATTCAGAAGACTAAAAGATTGAAGACTAACAAGACTAAAAGATCCTCCATGCATTAAAGAAATATGCCGTCATTTACAGTTTGTATTGCTTTTTAAAAATACATCCTATCATTCAGTGTTTGCTTTACTGTCCCAAGTAATACGTAGCTGTTAACTGACTGTTTGGTTGGTGTGCTGTGAATTCTATTTCTGTGTCACTAAAGCACATTTTAACTGTTGTAGGTTCCTTGGTAACAAACTTATGTCCTGGAGATAGAATATATCCTATGAAAGAACATTCCTCTTCATCCACATATTTCGGGTTCTTTGATGTACTGGAATAAAGCGAAATATCCCCTACACTGTGCGTTTTGCCCATTGTATACCAATTTTCCTTTTGATATTCACCCACTGTCACTAGTTGATCAATCTCTATGAGCTTATTAAAAATTGAGCCACAGTGTTCCTCTCCATCTTCTTCAAATTTGTATTTTTGATCATGCAGAGTCGGGTCGAACAATCGGTATACCTTTAGGCCGTATGTATATTTGCTCAACCTTTCCTTAATCAGACTAGGGTCGTGACCAAAAATGACGGCACCACGCAAGACGGACCACGCTGCCTCCTGTGGTATGATGATGCGCATCTTTGGGAATTTGGACCTGATGGCATTGCTGAGTACTGGGGACTCTCCATAACCACCCACTAGGATGATGGTTGTTATATCTTTTCCTGCTTTCTGTTTGAATAACATTGATAGATGATCAGATATGTTAGATATTGATTCGGCAAAAAAACTTTCAGCATCTTTCGACGCTAGTCGTATCTTATCCCCAGTAAATGTCATAGGAATTTCTTCTTTATTTTTCAATGCAACAGCTTTAATAGATTTTAATTTTTCCCCCGGATTATGTGTTGCATATGTTTCGGCAAGATCTGATGGGATCCTAACATTAAACTTCAAGTCCGAGTTGGGTTTGATTGTGCGTTTCGCCATTTCAAATTCTCTGCAGGTTTCAAAGAAAATGTGTGATTGATCTTGGAGGATATTTTTAACGACAATATCACCGACAAGGCATTTGATAAAATTCATATATTTTTCGTCAACACTTGTTCCTCCCCAGTCTCCACCATTTGCTTTTATCAGTTCTTTGACACGGTCATCTGTCTGGACCTCATGAGCTGTGATATCGATTGTTCCACCTACAAAGAAAGTAAAACAATACAGTATTGGATTAGACTTATCTTCGTGTAAATTATACATTCGCGATACTCTGTCTTGAACTTGTTCCAAGAACTAACAGATAAAGCCCCGGACATAAGATAATATTTACCGCCAGCGTCAACAACTATGTACTTGGATCCAGGAGAAAACGTTTGAAATCCATCTCCTTCATGTCCATCCACCCTTCTTTCTACAGGCACGTGTTTTACATATAATGCGGCTGCCTCTGGTTCGAGAGCTATGCTAAGCATCTTTGAATCAATCTCAGCCTAAAAAAACAATTATATGTTACATGGAAAGAAACTTAATCACACTGCATGAAATTTTCAATTGATAATTTTTTAAAAAAAAATGCTGACAAATTTGTACCTAATAAAAATTTTCAGCTTATTACGAGAATAAATATTGTCTGTATAGATTTTTGTATTCTTACATTTACTAAATACAACAGAGTGCATACCTGAACTGCTGCTGTCCTCATAAAAGCCTTTGCCGGGTCTGACCATATGGCAGGTACAGTGATAATCCATTTGATATCATCTATTGTAATATCTGTGTTCTGTCTTTGGCACTCTTCAAATAAGGAATCCTTCAAATATTTGATACACGCAGAGAAGACAGTCAGGGCTGGCATCGATTTGCCTGTCTCATCTTCAATAACCATATCCTCGATGCAGGACTGAAATGTAACAAGAGTCTTAGGAGAAACATTTCTTGTAGCCGTGCTTTTGTTCAACTCGTAACATTTTCTTAGGAATCTCCTTATTCATTTTAGCTGTCATAGCCCTGTTTTATCCCATGAAAAATTGAGACCCACATTGTTGTCCTAACCTAAATACAAAGGATCACAACTTGACCATGTCATGCACACGGTCGTCAGGTAAAAATAAATCATCAGGGCCGTAACCAGGAATTTCCAAAGGTGCACAAGACTAAGGCAAGGGATCTGAAGGCGCTTATCAGCACCAGTGGTGCTGTAGGGTCCGGAGCTCGGGCATTGTGGGGGTTGCTCACGGGGGCGCAGCAACCGGAAGCATGTGGGTTTAGCTATTTTAGATAGAAATGGATGGGTTTAAAATAAGAATTTTAGGAGGATGATAAAAACATAAGTTAATTTTAAATAAGGCAATTATAAATAAAAAAAATATTAAAAAGACAAAAAAATAAAAAAAAAAAATTAGATCGGGTTTATGGGGAAAAAATAAAAAATGTGAATTTGTATGAAAAATATATTGGGTGAAGAGGGTTATAATTTATGAATAAATTTTTAGGGGAAATAATATATTACAAGAGGATTATTTAATTAAAACAAAAATGGAATATTATTTCTTCATTAAAAAAAAAAAAAATAAATAATAACTCATGTAAAGAAGAAAAAGAAACAGTGATGCCAAGTCATAGGCAATAATTATAAATAAAATAGGAAATATAAAATAAAGATGAGTTGGAAGAATATACTAAGAGAGGTGGACGATATAAACCACTCGGATACACAAAGAAGTGCGGTCGAGTGCCAGGAGGAGTAAGAATGCACACACTGTTGACCGGGTCACTACCCGACGTGACCCATAGTCTTGATCAGGTAAGCGGCGGAACAATCCGTAGTCCAAATCAGATGTGAAAAGCTTCTCTTAACTATGGCCTATGAAACAACCATCAGCAAATTTAAGTCAATGGTAGGTCAATATTTGGTAAACTAAAATAAAATTGTTATAACGACCAATAGATTTTACGAAACTGCTGCCTTTAAAACGTGACTGTTCGAAACCCTCCCTGCAACAATCAAACTTGTCCCCTGTAGTAGCCTGCCTCTTTCAAAGACCTGACATATGCAGAATAAGCTCTTGCGGTATCGAAATAAGATGCAGAGACATACACATACATCATGCAGATGATGATGGAACATTGGTAACATGAATATGGCGAAAGTTGACGATGGAGAAGCTGAAATTTGTTCCGTTTGTCATACAGTTAGAGTAGTTAGTTTGCCGTTAATGTCATTGCTTCAATAAATATCCACCAACGTAGCGTGTAAGCAGACATGGAAACTCTGTGGGTGGTCCTTAATTTTCTAGTTCGCTAGGATATCATGAATCGACATATGATGAAAATCATTATTATGATAGAAAAAACGTCTTCCAATCAATATCGGAATGGCATCGGCTTAAAGATTTCTTCTTTTCAATGTAGAAGCTATAAATGAATTTCTGCTCATATGAAGATAAAAACAATAGGTCCGCTAACAAAGGAGCACAATTCGTGTCCATTATACATTCCAATTAATTGACAATGGGGGCAGTAAAAAAAAGTTACTTTACAAAAAGGGGGAAGGCAAAATCACATAACTTACTTTTCAAAAACTGGGGATTACCCCTTGCCCTCCAACGGAACCTACGCCCCCATGCTGTCATGGTAATATTAATTTATTCCTCGATTTAAAAGACGCTTTGCTCCGGAAGAGAGGGGTGGGTGTTGTGTTACAAACCTTATGTATACTTTGCCCGCAGTGTTCGGCTGGTCCTTTAAAACAATTTCTCCAATAATGCCGAATTTTTCAAGATTCTTCATGTTAAAGTTCTTATACTAGATTCCGATTTAATCTTTTAATATCATGAATGTAGAATTCAAATATTTTGGAAATGAATTATGGCTCATTGATTTTAAAAGAAGAAAAGACAGGTTCAAATATAATTAATTCAAATATAAGATTGTTTTCAATCACTTGTAAACAAATTCCTTAATTTTCTTATTTAGATTAAAAATGAAGCACACCCTGAATTTCCTGTATTTTTTTTTTTTTAACTACATTAATCATATTTTTCTTTCTTACAATAAAATGGCGAAGTAAACAAAGTATCAAAACGTAATCATTAGTGTCCAAAAAAACCAACATACCAAAATCGAGTGTAGGGAACTCACGGACCTCCGACACAAGCGAAGGTAGGATCAGGTGCCATGAGGAATATAGCATCCTCTGCTGACCGGTCAACACCGCCGTGAGCCTTTAGTCGAAATAAAGTAGACGGGATTACCCGAGTCAAATCTAGTAGGAAACTGACAGTCTAAAAAGAGAGTAACAAAACAAATCAGT
>CAJDSM010048052.1:0-11691 GCA_903981925.1 Ostrea lurida | reverse complement strand
GAAATAAGGAAACATTACATATCAAATCATATCATATTGCCATATCAGCCCGTGGCCCATATCAGCTCAAGGGTTGTTGGCCGAGTGGCTGACATGGGGTCCGAGGTCTGATTCAGGATATGATGTGGATTTTGGTATGTAATTCTATTTATCATATACTTAAATGTACTTATTATATTGTATCTGAAAGTTGGTTTATAAAAAAATGACATTTTTTCGATTGCATTCAGGTTTTTTCATTTAAAAGGCAGACACAGGATTACTTGTTGCATGTACATGTAATATGCTTTCTCTCTTTTTTTAAACAATGTAAAGAAAGATGATTATGGCTGTTTTAACTTTAATTTTGTTATCACTCTTAAGAATAACGTCAATTCGGATCGATATGCATTTTTGCAGGGCGTGCAGTATTGGATATGCATTTTGCACGGCATGCTGATATGGGTGATTGTGACATCACCCAGGTCGTGCAGATTTTGCATAACCACTACCAAGTATATGAATAAAACTGATTCCACACCATTGGCAGTAGCATGTCCACTATACTTGTACCTATATTAATGCTTCTTCAATTTCAGAAATAAAAGAATATTCTTACACCAACTCATTGGAGAACATCGAATATTCAATTTCCCCGCCCATTTTAAATCGATACACACTAAATAAATGAAAGATATTCAAGAACTCCGTTCCTTAAATGCATTTAAAAACCCTGAACTATTACAATTAATGCCTCCTTTGAGTAAATTCACCTAAAGGGACCTGGAAAGGACGAAGTCAACCACACTAGACTTCGTCTTTGTCTCAGGAGATTGATTAAACATTTATTCAGACTTTAACTTTGCAATCGTCAACTTTCCCTTTCTATGTAGTAATATACAACTATCACCTGCTTATGGTGTGTATATCTCCCAGTTGATTCGATACGCAAGAGCATGCTATGCGTGTGAGGACTTTTTAAAGCAGGCCAACTAAACTAACAAAAAAAGTTTATGTTGCAGGTTAAACGAATCTCGTTTAAAGTCATCATTTCGCAAATTATACGGTCGCTATAATGGCCTTGTTTGCGATTACAAATTGTCACTAAGTCATATGTTGACTGATTTGTTTTGTACTCTTTGTTAGCTCGTCATTTTTCCTACTAGATTTGACTACGTGAACCGTCTACTTTATTTCGACTAAGGCTCACGGCGGGTGTGACACGGTCAGCAGAGGATGCTTACTCTCCCATGGCACCTGATCCTACCTTCGCTTGTGTCGGAGGTCCGTGTTACCCTACACTCGATTGTATCTGTTGTTTGGATTATGATTACGTTTGACACAATGTTAACGTCGCCTTTATATTTATTTGTGTCTACAAAATTCTGGAATGATTGAAGAACGGCTCAGTAGAATTTGATAACATTATCTCTTTAATTGGTAAGTTTTTCACAAATAAGATGCGATTTATTTCAAGTGTTTTAAGATATGTTATGGCCAAAGGGAATATACAGACATTTAATACCAATGAATATGACGTTTAACACGGAATGCATACTCCTTCTAGGCATAATGATCCCACTCTGATATACCCAAGGGTCCGTGTTTGCTCAACTCTTAAATTGCATTTTTCTTAGGACTTAAATGTATTGAGATTGAACACTGATCATTAACTTTACCTTCCAAATTGCACTGGTATTCCTATAATGTACATATGAATTATCAATCTGAAATATCGAAATTAAAAAATAACACTTTGACACATCCTTCTATACCCAAATCGTTTCGTTTAAACACTTCTCAAAGCATTAATTTTCGATAAACATTTTTATTATCACCGACAATTGGACTTTCCGTTTCACCATATAAAACCTTGACAGATTACAATCATATGCATATGTATACGTCATTTGACATTATTTGCATTTTATAATTATATTGATTGGCATACCCACGGAATTTGAAAGTGGTGGTATTTTCAGGCAAATTTAAAATTAGTAGCAAAACTTTGTCGCCCAAGGTCTCTGTACGTAGAACTTGTCAAAAGGCTTCAAATTCTAAATTCTGAAATCTGAAAACCGTTTATTCCCATCTTACTTAAACTTTCTTTGTCAATGAGAACTTTTCTGTCTCACAAAAAAGTGATTGATTGGTTATGAAGAAATGCATATAGAATGATAACACCATGTTTATATAATTTATTTACAGAGACTAGCTTACGACCCTAGCGGGTCTTCATCAGGTCTAAAGCAAATCATGTTCACAAAAGTATGCATATGCCACTGTTGTTACAACAATTAGGGCCATCTAAGGTTGTGGTATGGCTTCAGGTGCCATGTGTAGGTATTGGTAACACAGTCCTCTGTTGGATCTTCAATTTACCACGATCAACAGCGCTTATAGAATTGCATTATGAGTTGATTATGTATTGCTTTACACCCCACTTGAGAATATTTCACTCCTATGGAGACGTCACCACTGCCAATGAAGGGCTGCAAAATTTAGGCCAATGCCGTCTTTTATGTCCTTTGAGCAGGGATGGATTTTTATCGTATCACACATGCTGTGACATGGAGCCTCGGGTTTCGGTCTTCATCCAAAGGACAACCCCATTCAGTGCCGCTTATAACACGCAAGGGATGCTGGGGTCCTATTCTAACTCGGGCACCCACGGGTCTTCCAAATCAGAAATTGATATATTGGAATTCGCATTCCATTAAAAACCGCTTGTTTTAAAATTGTTCGGGGTTACTTGTCAGTGGGGTAGTAATAATTTTTATGTCTGTAATTTTATAATCACCATGGGACTTACCTTCAGAGAATATAAACACATTTTGAATCTCCTAAAAAGGTACCATTCCTTATGCTCGTTGTCCATTATCAAGTCAAGGTATTTTGCTTCAGCTTCAAAGCCAAAACTGCTAAATTTTTGTCCTTGGTAAAAGAGACACATGTAGACTCTTGCTGGACACCATTCGCTGGTAGGATCAATCCATTGTTTTAGATAAGCCTTTGTCGGATCTCTTTTGAAATTGTTTCTGGTTGAGAAGGCGTATCCAGAGTACGTTGTTTCCGAAGTCTATTGCAGCGACCAAAAGGTAGTTGTCTTGTTTGCTGGACGCCATGTTTATGAAGGTGGTATTACATCTATATCTAATTGATTGAATAGAAGAAGATGAAATTTTCAACAATAAACAATTTTGTACATTCTATTACAATGCATTCATTTCAAGCTACGTCACGACTAAACTTTGAATAGGTCTCAAACAAGGATAGCGATCATTGGTCTGAGCAACTTGAATCTCATTGGTTAATCGATGGAATCAATCTGAATCTTACATATGAGTTTTATTAGAATTACTTACGGATTCATAAATCGAAACGCGTTGTAATATACTTGTACTGAATACAATGTGGACAACTCGGGCCGTGAACAAGTCGGTCCGTAATTCCCTCTGGGCAACTCGGACCTTTTGACAACTCGGCCCTTGGACACTTCGGACCGTTGGGCAACTCTTGGATAACCCAGCCCGTTAATTGAACAACTCGGACCCTTAATGACAACTCGAGCCGTTTGACAACTCGACCCTTACATTGATATAGACATCTCGGTCGCACATGGATTGAAAATGACAATTCGTCTCTAAAGGACAGCTCGAACCTTAGATATAGATTACATTTGATACTTTTGTGTATCAGTTTTACCTGTATTTTTAACTGGATGGAATTTTGCTGTCATTTGTATTGTTGATGGAGTGGGGTGGGAGTGGGTACGTTCTTCATTCTAAACATTTAATTTCTTTAATATACTTTGTTTGTAATTAACTAAACTCTTCTGTATTTGTTCCCAAAAGAAACATAAATTTAGAGTCTTATATTAAAAAAACCCCACAATTCTTAATAGTTAATTAAATGGTAGAGAATAAATTTCATTATTTTGTAGAACATCAAAGTATCAGTTATAAAATACATACAATTATTTAAAATACAAAGTTTACCTGTAATGTAATTTTAAAAATATTTTGGCTTCATATTAGATTTAACAATTCATGTTGATTTCATATTTATATATACAAATAATCAAGTAAATATTCTGTATCTCGAACATGGTTTTATCTCGAATATCCCGCTTATGTTGAAGTCGACTGCCGTTGTTATAGAGCCAGACTTCCCCCAGTAGATGCCCCCCGGAAATCTGGCTAGAGTAAGCCTTCCCCAGGGGGGAAGGCTCACTCTAGAGCCCGGCTTCCCCCAGAGCCAGCCTTCCCACTGCGGAAGTCTGGCTCTAGAGTAAGGCTTCCCCCTGCGGAAGTCTGGCTCTGGAGTGAGCCTTCCCCCCGGTAGTCTGGGCTAGAGCGAGCCTTCTCCCCAGTAGTCTGGCTCTGGTTGAGCCTTCCCCCCGGTAGTCTGCTTCTGAGGTGAGCCTTCCCCCCGGTAGTCTGCTTCTGGAGTGAGCCTTCCCCCCGGTAGTTTGGCTCTGGAGTAGATCCTTCCCCGGAGATCTGGCTCTGGAGTGAGCCTTCCCCGGTAGTCTGGCTCTGGAGTGAGCCTCTCCCAGCCACTTTGCTCTAGAATAAACCTTACCTCCAGGGGGATGACTCACATAGAGCCATAACACCCTCTTGAAGTTTCATTCTAGGAGAACACCTCCGTTTTCATCTCCTCCTCGGCAAACAATAGACTTAGTTTATCGGAATGGAATTGCATACCTACCTCTTTACTCTCTCTCATGCACGCACTCACTTACGCACTAATTCACTCATTCTCTCTATCACTCACTCAGTTAGGAGTTAAAATGACTTATTAAGGGGTGCTATGCAGCCATCTTGAATCAGAACATGTAAACTAAAGAACTAAAATTTATGAAGTACATGAATGGAAGTTTACTTTTTACATTTAAAAATGCATGTTCATGTATACTGAAATGAAATGCATCGAATCTTTTTCAAAATAAAATCATTTTCAAAATACTTTGAATGAATTTGGTAGACGAGTATAATTTACATTCGTTTGCAACAATTATATTTCAAATGAATGTAAAAACTTACAAGAAAATAATCTTTGAAGTTATAGCGCATGACAGTTGAGTTTTCTTTTTGTCCATAAGTACCTTCAAACTGATTAAAGCTTGGAATTATGATGGCACCCTATCGTGGACAGATGGCTTTTTCCGAAATTGTTTTTTACAGATGTATAACAAACATTGTGATCATTCTGAAGAGATCATATGCATATACGGCCGTTCATTATATGCAGAATAAAAGTACAATCTGTTCAGTACAAACTGAAATAAAATCTATACATGACAGACCTCCGATCTCTGTGTTGCTCCAAGATTTCATGAGTGAGGAAGTTCCATGTTCACATTTCCAGCCATCATGGTGTGATATATTACGCCAATTTACTACTACATAGTTAGTATATTGGGACACAAGACGCAAATTATTTTCTGTTTTGCACATTTATACAATATTTTGTTTCATTTTATTTTTAGAATAGTTGTTATTGGTTGTTGGCCCGAGGGCTGACATGGGGTCCGAGGTCTGATATGGCATATGATGTGGATTTTGGTATGTAATATTCTATTTATCATATACTTAAATGTACTTATTATATTGTATCTGAAAGTTGGTTATAAAAAAATGACATTTTTTCGATTGCATTCAGGTTTTTTCATTTAAAAGGCAGACCAAGGATTACTTGTTGCATGTACATGTAATATGCTTTCTCTCTTTTTTTAAAACAATGTAAAGAAAGATGATTATGGCTGTTTTAACTTTTAATTTGTTATCACTCTTAAGAATAACGTCAATTTCGGATCGATATGCATTTTTGCAGGGCGTGCAGGTATTGGATATGCATTTTTTGCACGGCATGCTGATATGGGTGATTGTGACATCACCCAGGTCGTGCAGATTTTGCATAACCACTACCAAGTATATGAATAAAACTTGATTCCACACCATTTGGCAGTAGCATGTCCACTTATTACTTGTACCTATATTAATGCTTCTTCAATTTCAGAAATAAAAAAGAATATTCTTACACCAACTCATTGGAGAACATCGAATATTCAATTTCCCCGCCCATAATTTTAAATCGATACACACTAAATAAATGAAAGATATTCAAGAACTCCGTTCCTTAAATGCATTTAAAAACCCTGAAACTATTACAATTAATGCCTCCTTTGAGTAAATTCACCTAAAGGGACCTGGAAAGGACGAAGTCAACCACACTAGACTTCGTCTTGGTCTCAGTAGATTGATTAAACATTTATTCAGACTTTAACTTTGCAATCGTCCACTTTCCCTTTCTATGTAGTAATATACAACTATCACCTGCTTATGGTGTGTATATCTCCCAGTTGATTCGATACGCAAGAGCATGCTATGCGTGTGAGGACTTTTTAAAGCGAGGCCAAAACTACTAACAAAAAGTTGATGTTGCAGGTTATAACGAATCTCGTTTAAAGTCTCATTCGCAAATTATACGGTCGCTATAATGGCCTTGTTTGCGATTACAATTGTCACTAAGTCATATGTTGACTGATTTGTTTTGTACTTCTTTGTTAGACTGTCATTTTCCTACTAGATTTGACTCGGTAATCCGTCTACTTTATTTCGACTAAGGGCTCACGGCGGGTGTGACCGGTCAGCAGAGGATGCTTATCTCCCATGGCACCTGATCCTACCTTCGCTTGTGTCGGAGGTCCGTGTTACCCTACACTCGATTTTGTATCTGTTGTTTGGATTATGATACGTTTGACACAATGTTAACGTCGCCTTTTAATATTTATAGTTTGTGTCTACAAAATTCTGGAATGATTGAAGAACGGCTCAGTAGAATTTGATGAACATTATCTCTTTAATTGTAAGTTTTTCACAAATAAGATGCGATTTATTTCAAGTGTTTTAAGATATGTTATGGCCAAGAGGAAATATACAGACATTTATAAACCAATGAATATGACGTTTAACACGGAATGCATACTCCTTCTAGGCATAATGATCCCACCTCTGATATACCCAAGGGTCCGTGTTTGCTCAACTCTTAAATTGCATTTCGTTTAGGACTTAAATGTATGAGATTGAACACTGATCATTACCTTTACCTTCCAAATTGCACTGGTATTCCTATAATGTACATGTATGAATTATCAATCTGAAATATCGAAATTAAAAATAACACTTTGACACATCCTTCTATACCCAAATCGTTTCGTTTAAACACTTCTCAAAGCATTAATTTTCGATAAACATTTGATTATTATCACCGACAATTGGACTTTCCGTTTCACCATATAAAACCTTGACAGATTACAATCATATGCATATGTATACGTCATTTGACATTATTTGCATTTTATAATTTAATTGATTGGCATACCCACGGAATTTGAAAGTGGTGGTATTTTCAGACAAATTTAAAATTAGTAGCAAAACTTTGTCGCCCAAGGTCTCTGTACGTAGAACTTGTCAAAAGGCTTCAAATTCTAAATTCTGAAATCGTAAAACCGTTTATTCCCATCTTACTTAAAACTTTCTTTGTCAATGAGAACTTTTCTGTTCTCACAAAAAAGTGATTGATTGGTTATGAAGAAATGCATATAGAATGATAACACCATGTTTATATAATTTATTTACAGAGACTAGCTTACGACCCTAGCGGGTCTTCATCAGGTCTAAAGCAAATCATGTTCACAAAAGTATGCATATGCACGATGTTTGTACAACAATTAGGGCCATCTAAGGGTTGTGGTATGGCTTCAGGTGCCATGTGTAGGTAATTGGTAACACAGTCCTCTGTTGGACTCTTCAATTTACCACGATCAACACGGCTATATGAATTGCATTTATGGATTGATTATGTATTGCTTTACACCCCACTTGAGAATATTTCACTCCTATGGAGACGTCACCACTGCCAATGAAGGGCTGCAAAATTTAGGCCAATGCTCGTCTTTTATGTCCTTTGAGCAGGGATGGATTTTTATCGTATCACACATGCTGTGACATGGAGCCTCGGGTTTCCGGTCTCATCCAAAGGACAACCCCATTCAGTCGCCGCTTATAACACGCAAGGGGATGCTGGGGTCCTATTCTAACTCGGGCACCCACGGGTCTTCCAAAATCAGAATTGATATATTGGAATTCGCATTCCATTAAAAACCGCTTGTTTTAAAATTGTTCGGGGTTACTGGTCAGTGGGGTAGTAATATTTTTATGGTCTGTAATTTTATAATCACCATGGACTTACCTTCAGAGAATATAAACACATTTTGAATCTCCTAAAAAGGTACCATTCCTTATGCTCGTTGTCCATTATCAAGTCAAGGTATTTTGCTTCAGCTTCAAAGCCAAACTTGCTAAATGTTTTGTCCTTGGTAAAGAGGACACATGTAGACGTCTTGCTGGACACCATTCCGCTGGTAGGATCAATCCATTGTTTTAGATAAGCCTTTGTCGGATCTCTTTTGAAATTGTTTCTGGTTGAGAAGGCGTATCCAGAGTACGTTGTTCCGAAGTCTATTGCAGCGACCAAAAGGTAGTTGTCTTGTTTGCTGGACGCCATGTTTATGAAGGTGGTATTACATCTATATCTAATTGATTGAATAGAAGAAGATGAAAATTTTCAACAATAAACAATTTTGTACATTCTATTACAATGCATTCATTTCAAGCTACGTCACGACTAAACTTTGAATAGGTCTCAAACAAGGATAGCGATCATTGGTCTGAGCAACTTGAATCTCATTGGTTAATCGATGGAATCAATCTGAATCTTACATATGAGTTTTATTAGAATTTACTTACGGATTCATAAATCGAAACGCGTTGTAAATATACTTGTACTGATATCGAATGTGGGACAACTCGGGCCGTGAACAAGTCGGTCCGTACTTCTCCTCTGGGCAACTCGGACCTTTGGACAACTCGGCCCTTGGACACTTCGGACCGTTGGGCAACTCTTGGATAACCCAGCCCGTTAATTGAACAACTCGGACCCTTAATGGACAACTCGAGCCGTTTGACAACTCGACCCTTACATTGATATAGACATCTCGGCTCGCACATGGATTTGAAAATGACAATTCGTCTCTAAAGGACAGCTCGAACCTTAGATATAGATTACATTTGATACTTTTGTGTATCAGTTTTACCTGTATTTTTAACTGGATGGAATTTTGCTGTCATTTTGTATTGTTGATGGAGTGGGGTGGGAGTGGGTACGTTCTTCATTCTAAACATTTAATTTCTTTAATATACTTTGTTTTGTAATTAACTAAACTCTTCTGTATTTGTTCCCAAAAAAGAAACATTAAATTTAGAGTCTTATATAAAAAAACCCCCACAATTCTTAATAGTTAATGAAATGGTAGAGAATAAATTTCATTATTTTGTAGAACATCATAAGTATCAGTTATAAAATACATACAAATTATCTTTGAAATTACAAAGTTTACCTGTAATGTAATTTTAAAAAAATATTTTGGCTTCATATTAGATTTAACAATTCATGTTGATTTCATATTTAATATATACAAATAATCAAGTAAAATATCTGTATCTCGAACATGGTTTATCTCGAATATCCCGCTTATGTTGAAGTCGACTGCCGTTGTTATAGAGCCAGACTTCCCCCCATAGTGAGACTTCCCCCCGGAAATCTGGCTCTAGAGTAAGCTTCCCCAGGGGGGAAGGCTCACTCTAGAGCCCGGCTTCCCCCAGAAGCCAGCCTTCCCCACTGCGGAAGTCTGGCTCTAGAGTAAGGCTTCCCCCTGCGGAAGTCTGGCTCTGGAGTGAGCCTTCCCCCCGGTAGTCTGGCTCTAGAGCGAGCCTTCTCCCCAGTAGTCTGGCTCTGGATTGAGCCTTCCCCCGGTAGTCTGCTTCTGGAGTGAGCCTTCCCCCCGGTAGTCTGCTTCTGGAGTGAGCCTTCCCCCGGTAGTTTGGCTCTGGAGTGAGCCTTCCCCCGGTAGTCTGGCTCTGGGTGAGCCTTCCCCCGGTAGTCGGCTTCTGGAGTGAGCCTTCTCCCCAGCACACTTGCTCTAGAAATAAACCTACCTCCAGGGGGATGACTCACTATAGAGCCATAACACCCTCTTGAAGTTTCATTCTAGGAGAACACCTCCGTTTTCATCTCCTCCTCGGCAACAATGAACAAATTTTAGTTTATCGGAATGGGAATTGCATACCTACCTTCTTTACTCTCTCTCATGCCGCACTCACTTACGCACTAATTCATCATTCTCTCTATCACTCACTCAGTTAGTGAGTTAAAATGACTTATTAGGGGGTGCTATGCAGCCATTTGAATCAGAACATGTGAAAAATAAAGAACTAAAATTTATGAAGTACATGAATGGAAGTTTACTTTTTACATTAAAAAATGCATGTTCATGTATACTGAAATGAAATGCATCGAATCTTTTTCAAATAAATCATTTTCAAAATACTTTGAATGAATTTGGTATAGCGAGTATAATTTACATTCGTTTGCAACAATTATATTCAAATAATGTAAAAACTTACAAGAAAATAATCTTTGAAGTTATAGCGCATGACAGTTGAGTTTTCTTTTTGTCCATAAGTACCTTCAAACTGATAAAGCTTGGAATTATGATGGCACCCTATCGTGGACAATGGCTTTTCCGAAATTGTTTTTTACAGATGTAAACAACATTGTGATCATTGTGAAGAGATCATATGCATAATACGGCCGTTCATTATATGCAGAATAAAGTACAATCTGTTCAGTACAAACTGAATAAAATCTATACATGACAGACCTCCGATCTCTGTGTTTGCTCCAAGTATTTCATGAGTGAGGAGATTCCAATGTTCACATTTCCAGCCATCATGGTGTGATATTATTACGCCAATTTTACTTTTATCATAGTTAGTATATTGGGACAACAAGACGCAAATTATTTTCTGTTTTGCACATTTATACAATATTTTGTTTCATTTTATTTTTAGATGTGTTTGATTAAAATAATGTCCTTAACTTATATGCACTATATATTTGAAAGTGAAAGTAGAACTTGGCACGAAAATTGAGTAAAGAGGACGAGTTTCCGGTGCAACAACGGAAAACTTTCAACTGGTAGCAAATGTTTGATTTACGTGAATATTGTGGTCTGATCATTAATGTATTGCACTATATGATTATTTAATAAGATAATGACTTAGCACACGTTTTTACATGGATCTTTAAAACTGCGATTCTTCTGAGTCTCTGTAAAGTTCGACGAAATGCCCGAGTTATGTTTCTTGTTGGGGAAATTCCTGTTCATGCTTGACCACTGTACAAGGACCATAGACAGGATATTCATGCAATTATAGGTAATGTTTCGATCACAAACCATTGTTTTTTTAACAAATCAAGTATAAACGGCATCATCAAAAGGGGTGAAATATCAGCATATGTGAAATCAAAGTTATAATTAGTATGTTTCTAGTTGATTCACTGCCCTTACTGCAATATGATATATCTAAAAATAGATTAATTTACATTTCACAGGCATTGAAATTTAATATTCTGGAGCTTAAAATAGAAAACACCAGAGATGGGAACTACTTTTTCCATGCAATGTGTATTTATTTTGGAGCTGTTATGGTAGTGCATTTTCAAAACATTATTGCAACTTTATGGATGAACTTGTGGTGTTTGAAGACTCAACAGCAATTCTCAATATATCAAACTAATTGT
>CAJDSM010048049.1:221-10957 GCA_903981925.1 Ostrea lurida | reverse complement strand
GAGAGAGATGTGTACTAAACTTATTGACGTCAATAAGTTGTAGTACACAGGATAATTGTTTTCTCTCTTAATATTGATATGAAACGGTCAAGCGCCTGGTCATAAAGTTAGTAACCAGATATTTTTTTTTTTTTATACATTGATATGAAACGTGCAAGCGCGCTAGTGGATTTTTGACATACTAGTCTCTAGGACTAGCTGAATTTATATAATTGTATGCAATTAGTGCTGTGGGTTTTGTGATAATTTATCGCCCGGGTGGCTCTAATGCCCGCTGGCAGTCGCGAAGCAGACGAGCGGTGAGGGGGCATTTAGCCCCCTCCTCGCTGAGGGGTCTCCCCTGGAAAATTTTTCAAAATCTGGATGCAAAAATCGTGCATTTCATTGATTGATTGATTTATGTGTTGTTTTACGTCCCACTCGAGAATATTTCACTCATTGTTGAGACGTCACCATTGCCGGTGAGGGCTGCAAAATTTAGCCTATGCTCGCACTCTAGGCCTTTGAGCAGGGAGGGATCTTTTATCTGTGCCACACTGCTGTGGCAGCGGGACCTCGGTTTTTTCAAGTCTCAATCGAATGACCGCCCCTTCAGTCGCCTCTTACGACACGCCAAGGGTATGCTGGGACCTATTCTAACACCGACTCCCACGGGTTTCGTGCATTTCAAGTAATTTTGAGACAATTACGATGACAAATTTAAAAAGTTCCTTGAATATCTTTCATAATATGATAAACTTATCATCATTTTCATCAGCATCATGTTAGGGTTTCGATTCTTATTAGTAGTCCACCGGACTACTTATAAATGAATATTTTAATAGTCCGGGACAAAATTTACTAGCCTCAGGCTAATTACGGATAGCGTTAGTGATCAATCCAATGAGCATTAATAATAATCATGGCACCAACAATTCAACAATTAATGTGTCGCAGTGATATCATTAATTTATTTAAGAAGAAAATCTTTGATCACGTTGCTATGCGAATCACAACGGGTCCTATACCATACCCCATGTACCTTTTCAATCGTGTATTTTACACACAGGAGACTGAACGAACATCGCCTGATTTTCTTCACATTAAATGCCCATCTGCATATCTCTGGTATTTGTATACAGTATCTTCAATCAACAGTTATCAAAACAGAAACCACAATGTTGCCCATCATCATCTGAAAGCTCAATACATTGCACCTTCATTGGTGGTACATGACTGTACATAAAATTTAACACCAGTCTCTACAATCAAGACCTTATGTCTGTTCATAAATATAGTCATTCATTTCATAAAATCATTGATAATTTCCTCCATTGAAATGTACATAAAAGCCGCACAAACAATAACGAGACATATCTCCCACAAGGAAGACACCATGTCTACCTGTGTCTTTAGTCCATAGTTAACAAGAAATATCATTGAACAATGTCTACAGTGGTTCACAACAGTAGCAAACAAATGGATCATTCACTGCCATCTTGTTTCAGCACTATATATACACCCGTTAACAGAAGTGTACTTGACACTTCTATGGAATCTGTATATATTTTGTTCTCCAATTCGCCTGAGTTGAACATTTGTAAGATAATATCTCCTCTGTTGAGGTTTTCTTGTTGTCGCCCCTGCCTCAGGTTCCAAACTTTTTCTGTGTCATTGCCATCGGAAGTGATTCCATCATCGCTAGTTTCGTGCGTTCCACCATCACCACCCAATCATCACTGACAAAATCCATGTGGATTAGGTACTGTCAAAAAATATTATCAGTTTTAGAATAATTCTATTAATGGGAAATAACTTTGTCAGAAAAAGTTATTATCAACACTCACACGAAATCTTGTGCAAACATGGAAGGCTGACACCTTAGAAGAATTTGGCCTTGCAACCAAGTCAAATGGTTTCGCTGTTTTGTCTGGGAATGGCTGAAATAACAGGTCATTAGCTCATTGAGTAATGCTCGTGCTATCATTCTTGTAATTTATACCAAACAGTGCAGGATAATATACCGTCAAACCTCATTTAATATCTTTAACACGATGGGACCGAAAAAAACTTTGAGTTATCCATGGATTCGAGACATTGAAAGTAAAAATACTTAGAAAATATGTAACTGTGACTTCTAAATCATATCTACATGGCCATGGTAATTGAGATATCAGTATTTGAGAAACCGAAATTGAACTGTCTTTAAACCTTATTATATCAAACATATTCAGTTTAAAACCTCTAGTTAGGCCTTGCTTGTGTATTCATAAATGGATAGTGGATCGAGTGTCTTTACATGAATTTCAGTGAAATAAAAGGTTGAGTATTTTTATCTTTCACAAGGGGTGGTTCTCGCTATTAAAAATGCATGATAATACATAATTCAAAATCTGCTGTAGTTCAACCCGGCGGCCTTATACTCTTACGACCTTCATGAAATACATCTTGCAAGTTATTAAGTACTTTCATGACAGCATAATGTTTTGTAATTATCTAGTAATTTCATTGACATGTACCTGAGTTTTGTCCAGAATGAAAAATTTATCCAAATCACAGAAAAATA
This sequence comes from Ostrea lurida, assembly GCA_903981925.1. Lineage (NCBI taxonomy): Eukaryota > Metazoa > Mollusca > Bivalvia > Ostreida > Ostreidae > Ostrea > Ostrea lurida. Next base: position 8,412 of record CAJDSM010048049.1, on the reverse strand, counting down.
TTTTGTCTGGATACCGCGGAGAAGTGGATATACAGAAGATCTTTTGGTGTCGCTGTGTCCAGACGTTCGGGAATTTATCACACACTTCTCGGCACCAATCGCTGTACTCTTTCTTCTTAATGTCAAACTCGTATATCTGTAGAGAATACACAGTACAGGTTTGGAAGTGAATGGGATTGTAATATTAAAAACACTAAAAGTGAGAGCATTAAATCTTTGCTGACATGAATTACCTACCTTTTGGTCTGCGTGTGCTGTAATCAGTTTCCTGCTGTCTGGTGTGAAGGTGAAGGTCGTTACTCTTGACTTATAACTGGGCAATTCACACACAACCTGCCAGTCAATACAAATAATTATAACCCTAGTCAATACCAATTACACAACCTGTCACAGTCAATACCAATAATTACACAACCTGTCGAACTCAATACCAATAATTACACAACCTGTCACATTCAATACAAATAATTACATTCCTCGTTAACAGTCAATACAAATAATTACATCTCGTTAACAGTCAATGCAAATAATTACATCCCTCGTTAACAGTCAATACAAATAATTTACAGTCCCTCGTTAACAAGTGATAGTTGCATAGACAAAGAAAGAAATCAATTAAAACAATGCAAAAAACCTCTTTGTAAAATGTAAACCACATATTATTTGCAACTACATGTACTTTAATCTGCAAACTGCCAATGAACAACATAATGAGTAATATGTTTTTAAGCGAGCCAACAAAAGCTTCTATCCAAAAATTGGTGAACAGATGAAAAAATCTTACCAAATAGAGGTTCTCACAAATCTTGTGTAAGCAAGCAAAAAAAAATTGATTTGACAGTAAATTGTTCAGCTACAAAATAAGGTTTGTCAGAAGACAATGTAGATTGCTGGGAGTAATTATTTTTCTTATCCTATCCCTCCTGTTTAAAAAGAGTCTAAGTTAAAGTGTTTGCAAAGTAAGTCAAAGTCCAAAGTCAAGGTCACTAAGTTTAAAGTCTTGGCAAAGGAGGGATCCGGCCTGGAGGTTATAAAACTTTTTTGAGCACGTTTTCGTACTCAAGCTCAAACTTGGTGATCTAAATCTTTGTGAAACTTTGATATAATCATTCTTATACTCAAATGAAGTACACCGTCAAGATGTTTTTAGTATGCTTTGGAGTTTGGTCTGAGTTGTACTCAAAACAAACATGGTTTGTACATAGGTAAATGAATCAGCACAAAGTACGAGTTTGAGTATGAGCACAGAAAAAAGTTTTATAACCTCCAAGCCCAGGCATCTATATGTGAAATGTACATCAAAGCATCCATACTCTCTTTGGGTCAAGAGATTTAACCATGTTACATTCTATGAAAAGTAGGTCAAAGTCTAATGTCAAGATCACAAGTCTTGGAACCAAATGAAAGGCCGGTTAATGAGAAATATCCATGGATATGTAAATCATCAATGCTCTATCCTCCTTAGTATCAATAAATATAACCAAGGTTAAAGTTTTAGAAAAATAGCATGAAGGTTCCAAGTCTTGATATCAAATAAAACGTCTGATTACTGGAAATCTGTATGGGAAATTTCATTCAAAGCCCTATTCCTACTGTTTCAAAAGATAATGCCAGAGTTAAAATTTTACCCTTAAAGTGTGATGCCAACAACAGTGCTTTCATCATAACAATAGGTGTACAAAAATTCAATTCCTCTTACAGTTAAATATTTGTACCTCTTTTGATTTCAACTGCAGCACTGCTACTTTATAAGACAGGTCTGCTACAGCCACTAGTTCACTGTCAGGGCTCACAGCCAGAAGATGGACACACTCATCTGTTCAAAAAACAATACAGATATACAGATAACAGGTGTCACACTCGTAAATAGGCTTAAAACTTAGCATGCCACATAGTGTAACACTCGTAAATAGGCTTAAAACTTAGCATGCCACATAGTGTAACACTCGTAAATAGGCTTAAAACTCAGGATACACATAGTGTAACACTCGTAAATAGGCTTAAAACTTAGGCATGCCTGTTCATGTTAAATGGCATGACACAATGTTCTATTGCTTACTGAAATGCGAATTTTCTATCCTTCTATTACAGAAATTTAACCATCTTCTTGAAAGAAACTCAAGATATCATTCAAGATCACACTGACAGAATCACTTTCTAGAAAAGGAATAACACCTGGGCAATCAATGCCCTTATTAATCAACTGATCTACAAAAGCCTCTAGAATGATAAATTTCTACAAAAGCCTCTTAGCCAAGATAAATTTGTCCTAACATTCTTCAGTCCAGTAAAGCACTTTTTGTTCACTACAGTATGTCAGTTACCACACGTGCGAAACGTGACATCACACGAACCTGTGAAATCGTCCCAGCAGTGAAACAGGGACACCGAGTCTTCCTCCAGGGAGATAACTACAATTTTTTGACACGACGTTGCCACAACTAGAAACTTTTCATCCGGTGTGAAAACAATACGATGAGCTGAATAATGAGGGAACCCTTTCTTTATTTTCCTGAGACTGACAGATGGACTGATGGAGTCTGCATCACTCTACAAAGAACACGTCATTATCAAACACATAAAACTGTAACATAACCACCCAAAACATCGTACCAAATATTCTCATACACACGTGCATATGTGAAAGATGAGAGTATACCTAACTACAAGCATCATAAATTGGTTTTAAATTTACCAAAATGACTGAATAAAACTGGATTAATTTGTAACACTTTCCCTGATACAGGTCAATTAAATTCTTATACAGTTAAACTTCGATATCTCGAACACTGATATCTCGAATACCATGGTTGTGTCGAACTGATTTGGAGGTCCCAATCACCTATTTTCTTAGTAATTTTACTCTCAATATCTCGAATTCATGGAGATCTCGAACTTTTTTCTTGGTCCCGTCGAGTTTGAGATAATGAGGTTCAACTGTATATAACTAGCCATGCAATATATACTGTTATATATAAAACTGTAAGAAGCCATGTCAATGCATATTCACAAGCAAATACATGTATTTTACTCCCCTTATATATAACTAGCCATGTAATATATACTGTTATATATAAAACTGCAAGAAGCCATGTCAATGCATATTCACAAGCAAATACATGTATTTTACTCCCCTTAGAAGCATGGACCTATTCCTTGATATTTACCATCGTTATTTTGTACAATTTCAGACCGTCTACATCTGAATACGACATCCAGTTTGCGTGTGAACTTATTGCACTACAGGCTATATGCTGACCGTCTTTCGTTTTGAGCTGGATCAATTTCTGGGGAGTAACTTCCTCAGGGAGCATTTCACCATCTTTATCTGCAAAGAGAATATGCTTCTAATTCGGCAGTCTTTGCTAAAACTTTTTGAACTCACTAGCCAGGAGGGCTAGTATTAAAATTCATAAAATTCACTAGCCCAGGAAAAAATCTACTGACCCAACATTGCTCCCGATTTTGATTTTTCAAAAGCTTTCATGGTGCAAGTGTTTACTTTTCCTTAGTCACCGTTATCATGTCATCGGGACACTCATTGAAGTTTAAAATTGAGTCACTGACTTCAGAATTTGAAAGACTTCCATCTCCGATGATTTCCAACATCAATTTGTACCATAAAATAATCAAAATTTTTATAAGCCCTTCGGGCCAGTACATACAGCGATTTTACTAGCCCAGCATGAAATCTAGTAGCGTCGGGCTAGTGAGTTTTCGTGAAGACTGATTCTGAGCTGAAAATCTACTAAAAGCATCACAGGCACTCGGGTCATGGATAAAGTCAATTAAAAACTAAATAGAGCTATAGACGAAATTCAAATTATGATTTTTCCACTCCGTGATGTGGATTTTTAGTTACATGCAATCTACTGGGCTTAATGTATTCTATTATGCTGTAAAAAATTAATTTCCTTCGCGATTCAAAACTGAACAGCACAGTACATTTTCACATTTACACACAATATATCAGATCATCCCAAATTTTCTCTGAACAAAAAAAGTCTGTTGTACAAGAATCAGTGGTGACACTTGTATGCATGTTTTAATTACCGGACGTTTTCCTGGTGTATCCCAGCCTCCACAACTCCAGATAATCAGGGTACTGTAACAGGAGAGCGTTCTTGTCCTTCGCGACATCCACCAATTGATGCTGTCAATCAATGAATATGTATTAATATCATCCACTAATTGATACTTTCTTTCAAGTACAATGTAGAATTTTAAACGACATTTTCAGCTGCTGTTAATACAACACCCCAATTACAGTGCTTGTGTTAAACTAAAAGAAAAAAATTACTAAAAGCTACTTTTTGTTTTTGATCAATCAATCATGTACGTGTAATATCACATATATTGTAAAATCATGAATTTCCGTTGGGGATTTAATTTCATTATTTTTGTGGGTAAATTAAAATAATGAAAATAAATCCATGACGAATTTTTGCACTTAAAATTGATTATATATATATATAAATGAATTATAAATCAACGGAAATTAATGTGAACAATTCATTATTAGAGTCAAACCACAAAATTTTAAACCTGCAAAAATAAATGATTTTACAGAATACATTATCTTACCACAGGCATGGATCTAATTTTACGTTTATTTTTCTCTTGAAGTCGATTCACATGCAGATTCGTGTCCACTCCTGAAAAAAAATAATCAAAGCCCCCAAGTTTTAATTGCTACCAATGTGAGTGCCAAGTCATCTAGTCTAAGCAAAGTATCATAGAAATCGAACGATTAAACCTGTAATAATTTATTCAAGGAATGAAGCTAATTTTGACCTAGGGTTATTGATAAATCTAACTATAAAGTGGCAGTTTACACTTTATAAATCCACGAAGCGGATTATTTGAAGAGTAAACTGCACCTAGTTTGATGATATCGTATAACGTAGGTCAAAAATTAGCTTAATTCCTTATAATTTAATTCAGAAATTGCATTTGACATAATGGAATGAATAACTTACAAAAAATAAGGATTTTTCAAGAGGCGGACGAATTTTGCCGTAGCAACACAAGAAGAAAACAATACCGTCAAATGCATTGTGACGTCATTCTAGGACGTCATGTAGTGGGAAATTAAAGAGCAAGTTAGATTATACGTATAATGAATGTTGCTAAAGTTCATTGAACCAATCAAATTGAGTGTTACAAGTAAAATTAAATTATTACTGTATAACTATTTTGCCCCCCCCCCCCCCCCCCCTAAGTCTTCTTACCCTGCACACAGAAGCAATCCCTACCTCCTGATATGACTTCCCTGCCGGTGGTGGCCAGTGCCCGGACGTCGTGCGTGTGTTGATACCACATGTTGGTCCTGACCCACATTTTCCAGTCGCTGTCCCGGCTTGGTGGTCGTATACTGATACTGTACAACTCTTGGATCCACTCCGGAGGAAAACAACCTGCTGTTCATTCTGCAATATGGAAATGTACAATTAAGGTTACTCCATCCTCATGTGACTCATAAATATCAAAGGTTAAAAGTGGAAAAACGGCATTCATTTCCACTTAATATAGTTAAATTTAATCAATAGTTCAATCTAATTAATGACAAAAGAAAATGTCTTTGTTGCCACCTTTTTTTCAAAAAGATGTCAGACATACAACAAGGGGCCCATGGGCCACATCGCTCACCTGAGCACTGTTTTACTAAGAAGAGTAGTAGTAGCAACTTTAATCCCCTATTGTGGTCCCCCCACCCAACCCTCGAAGGGGGGGGGGGGGAGCATTATATAAACAAACTTAAATCTACACCATATCAGGAAGCTTTCAGGTAAATATCCACTCGTCTGGTTCAATAGAAAAGATTTTAATAGATTTCCCTAATATTTTGCATGTAAATATTGATCCCTCATTGTGGCCCCACATTACCCCGTAGGGTTCATGATTTGAACAAACTTTTATCTTCACTATACAAAAAGGCGAAGTTAACATTGTGTCAAACGTAATCATAATAAAAAAAAAAAAAAATATACAAAATCGAATGTAGGGCAACACGACTCCGACAAAAGCGAAGGTAGGATCAGTGCCATGGAGGAGTAAGCATCCTCTGCTGACCGGTCACACCCGCCGTGAGCCCTTAGTCGAAATAAGTAAACGGGATTACCCGTAGTCAATCTAGTAGGAAAATGACAGTCTAACAAAAGAGTATGAAACAAATCAGTCAACATATGACTTAGTGATATTTGTAATAAGATCTGGAAGCTTTCCTGGTCCAGTGGATTTTGAGAAGAAGATTTTGAAAGATTTTCCTTATATAATCATATGTAAACTTTGATCCCCTATTGTGGCCCCATCGTACTCCCGGGGTCATGATTTGAACAAACTAGAATATCCTCTATATCAGGAAGATTCCATATAAATTTCAGCTTTCCTGGTCCAGTGGATCTTGAGAAGAAGATTTTTAAAGATTTTCCCTATATAATCATATGTAAAACTTTGATCCCCTATTGGGGCCCTATCGTACCCCCGGGGGTCATGATTTGAACAAACTTGAATCTCCTCTATATCAGGAAGAATTTCATATAAATTTCAGCTTTCCTGGCCCAGTGGTTCTTGAGAAGAAGATTTTTAAAGATTTTCCCTATATAATCACGTCAAACTTTATCCCCTATTGTGGCCCCATCGTACCCCCGGGGTCATGATTTGAACAAACTTGAATCTCCACTATATCAGGAAGCTTCCATATAAATTTCAGCTTTTCTGGCCCAGTGGTTCTTGAGAAGAAGATTTTTAAATGACACCACCCTATTTTTGCATTTTCGTGATTATCTCCCTTTGATGAAGGCCTGGTCCTTCATTTGAACAAACTTGAATTCCCTTTACCCAAGGATGATGTGTACCAAGTTTGGTTTAATTTGGCCCAGCGGTTCTTGAGAAGAAGTTGAAAATGTGAAAGTTTACGACAACAACAACGACGACGACAGACACGGACAAATTTTGATCAGAAAAGCTCAGGTGAGCTAAAAACAGTTCAATCAAATTTTCCTTAAACACAATAAAACCTTGCTAATATGTTGACGGTGCTACCGTTGGTGCAAGCGAAGACCCTAAAACATCTTGTAAATAAATTTAGCCTCTTCATTTAACGCAGAAAAATTACGCAATTGACGTGAAAAGTTGCATTGTGACGTCGTATTGTCCACGTGAACAGTTGAATTGTGACGTCGTATTAGCTGCAATGGTTTGTTTTCTTTGAAAATAAGCAGTTATCAACAACAGCAAAACATACTAAGGTATGCAAAAGCTTGCTTGGAATTTAAAAACATTCGTTGTACTTTCCAAACATCTTATCTATTTTATTTATGGAGTTGGTAATAATGTATACCGCAGTGAATCCGACATTTTTGCGGACGCATTGTGGGTCTGTAGATATTGAGGGTCACAAAGTCGCGTGGGTGCACAATTTTTAAGTTGAGAGAGAAGCAAATCACGTGACTTACATGCCCAATATAACAATTTTTTACGTCAAATCTATAAATATGTATGAATTAGTTGTGAATATAAGGGAAATCATTGCATAATACACTGTAGTTATACTGTAGAAGAAATTCCAGCATAGGAATTATTGTAATAGCCAATTATTAAACTATGTTCTCAGAATGATGTCCATTTCTTAGGTAAGGTGACAAAGTGGTCATGAGTGACCAACCACTTATGTACACTTCAGGTTAATATGGATAGTAACTTTTACAGGATTATATATAACATGACTAAAAAATTGACCTCAAGAATTTCAAGTGATAAAGAGTTGTTGGGAACGAGAGAGTTTGCTTATTTACTTCTTAATTTATACCGTGACTAAGTTTTACCTTGAGACTTTCAAGTGATCTTGAGCTTTAGGGAATATATTTACATGTATGTTCATGGGAAAAATTGGGTCTAAGAGATTACTTCAACAAAATTTGAATGACGGCCTTTTTGTGCACCATACCTCATGATCTGTTAGATATAAAGCATACCTCATGAACTGCTAAACATAAGACATCTGCTTGGTGGGTTTGAAAGCTCTGTGGAAAAAAGAAACTAAAGATGAATTAACATCTTGTGTCATGAACAAAAATATATGCTTATATTTCACACATAATACTGAAAATTTAATCATAATTTCAATTTGCCTAGCATCAACTGTAATGCACGTATTTAGTTTATACATATTCTGTGACTATATGCACGG
>CAJDSM010048047.1:774-16951 GCA_903981925.1 Ostrea lurida | reverse complement strand
TCAAGTATTTTACATGAAAGTATAATATACGGAATTATTGCCTTGTTGGATATTTATAAGAAAATGACATTCGTTGTATACTCTATACAGTATGGTTATAATATGAGAAAAATAAAATATGTTGTTGTATTTTCATGTAAAATTCTCGAATCTGATTGGACAAGGAGCAGTTAACAAAATATACTGCTTCCCTCTAAGAATAGAAAACACGCCCTCCAGGGCGATAGTATGTAGCAACAGGAAACATTACTTGACGACGGGTAACATTATGAAAATTATCACATGCAACTTCCATCATGTAAATGGAAAATAATTTACAAAATTCAACAAAATTTTATATCAGTTTGAGAAGGGAATCGTAGTCTTATGAAATAACTCAATATCTATTTCTTTCATAACCGAAACTTCATACTCATCGTTATGTTTCCAGAGCAGTAAATCACCCACATACCCAACAAATCTTTACACTGATTGTTTATATTCCATACAATTTTTCAACAACAACAAAAAATACATGAAGGTATAATTTCGTATACACGACATGTACCTTTACTGACGTAATGACACGCGCTGATTTACAAGACGCAGCAACCAAGGGTAATCACAGAAAAGATAGTATGGAATATACATGTATATATACAAATATGCATCAATTGTATAGATACCACCGATTTGCAGACAATCAGTGCAGTGTATTTTTAAAAGGAGTGAGTGGACACTCTTTTCATTTAATAGCCATTTATAATTGATATTTCGTAGAATATTTTGTATTCGCCTTTGCCGTTTGTCCATTATATATGTAACATGTCTTGTAAAAAGATCATAAACTGTAAAACTACCAAGTTGATTTGATGGATAAATATAAAAGATAATGTAATGAATGATTTATTGCAATCACACAATTTCCCCTTGTCGTTCGTGTGTGCATTATGCATCAGTTCTATTATGTTTGGACAACGTCAACATTTCTGCTTATTGCATCGGCTCATCACTTTAAAAAAAGAACATACGAATCCTGGTGTCAAGAAAAGATTTTCTGTATATTATGCTCTTATCAATGTCAGCTGTTGACTCTCGTAAATGTCCGGTAGGCGAACTGTCCAATGATACAAGTATACAATGCGTTTTGTCCGGCACAGATGTCATATGTTTAGATATTATTCAAAACTTTTAAAAGTAGTAGATGGTTTATTTGTATTAGTAGGAACGAATTTTCGTCTCTTAACTTAATTTTTGAGCATCACTCTGGCCCAGTTGTTTTGATAGTTTTCATCACATACAAGAGTTGTCTTCCGTCTAAAGGAAGAATAAAAGCATACTTCAATGCCACAGGCACTGGAATACCAGCGATATATGACTTCATCTTCAAAGGTCCTAGAAGAACAAATTGTGTTTTGAAACACTATGCTTCAGGTGACAACAAAGAAAAATATTAATTTATCTTTTCCACAAATTTATCAAACCTCAAGATCACAAAGTCAAAGATCATGGTATAAAACATAAGGAACACGCTTGTGAAAAAAGATATGCCTTGAAGATTAATGTTTTGAAATTTAGGTTAAACTCTCAAGTCAAAGACCATGGTATCCAATACAAGGTTCTACAGATACCATACACATTCAGGACACATTATTTATGTTAACTTTTCTCAAAAGTAAGTAAAACTCCAAGGTCACAAAGGTCATAACCTTTGGTACCAATGGAAAGGTCTTGTCACGAGGAATTCACGTATTTAAAAATAAACAAACTTGGCAAAAACTATATGCCCTCTGATCTTAAATACAGGTACATGTGCATAGAAAAGTAGCATCATAGTACACCTCCTCAAGGGTCTCTATGGGCGGCGGAAAGGCAAAATCAATGTAAATTGAATTAACAGCCGAAAAAGGTACAATCAACGATCTTTGCAATTAATCGAACATTTGATATTCAACCATGCAAAGGCGTAAATGTTTAACAAACAAGAAATCTTAGACAAACATACATAAATTCACAAACCAACATACATAAATGTTTAACGAACGTAAAACGTAATCAACATACATCGCAGACGCCCAGTCAACCAATAGGGGGCGCAGTTATGAAGTAAAGAAGCGGAACTTATCGAAATTGAGACATGCGCATCAACAGAATAAGTAAAGATGGGCGGCAAAATATGCAGGCTTCAGTTCTAAACTTATATAGTTATCATAGCCAAATATAATATGTACCAGAAAAAATGAAGCAAAGCAAATTTGTGGTCCGGAAAGAAAACACAAGCTCAACCCCCCCGCTCTCTCTCTCCTCTCTCTCTCTCTCTCTCTCTCTCTCCTCTCCTCTCTCTCTCTCTCTCTTCTCTCTCCTCTCTCTCTCTCTCTCTCTTTCTCTTTACAAAATCAAAGGGGTGGGGGGTTGCAACCCCCGTAACCCCCCTCTAGATCTGCCAATGATTCATACAGGATAAAGCTTAACTACTACACATGAATGGATTTTCTACAAGTAACAAAGCAGAAACTAATACCGGAGGTTGACTAATAATTCTATAGTGATTTATAAAACAATCTACAGCAAGAGCTTATCCAGATATAAGAATCTTGAAATGGTTCAATGGACAGTTGCGGGTTGAAACCCCCGCCCTTTGGAAAAAAAAAAGAAAAGGAGAGAGAGAGAGAGAGAGAGAGAAGAGAGAGAAGAGAGAGAGAGAGAGGAAGAGAGAGAGAGAGAGAGAAGAAGGGGGTGGGGGTTGAGCTTGTGTTTTCTTTCCATACAAATTTGCTTTCGCTTCATTTTTTCTTACATAATTCTATTATGCTATGATAACTAATATAAGTTTAGAACGGAAGCCTGTATATTTTGCCTCCCCATCTTTACTTATTCTGTTGATCGCGCAGTCTCATATTTCGATAATTCCGGCTTCTTTACTTCATAAAATGCGCCCGCTATTGGTTGACTTGGGCGTCCGCTTGTGGAGTCAAAGATGTATGTTGATTACGTTTTACGTTCGTTAAACATGTATGTTGGTTGTGAATTTATGTATGTTGTCTAAGATTTCTTGTTTATTAAACATTTAGACCCGTGGTTTGAATATCAAATGTTCGTTAAATTTGCAAGATCGTTGATTGTACATTTTTTCGCTTGTTAGATTACAATACATTGATTTTGCAAAGTTGTCATTTTTGCCCTTTCCGCCGCCCATAGGTCCCTGCTGACTGTATTAATACCTACACCATGCTCGCTCAGAATAAACGAGTCACTGAAATTTTATATCTATGCTTTTGGGAGTCTAGCCATGAAACAGTTTACACGTTTGTTAAAGAGGTGGAAAGTTGACATTGTCACACATAATAGAGTGGGGTTGGGACACAATCCATAAAACTTTTTCTGAAAATCAAAAACGGGGTGGAATAGGGTATCATTCCAGCATCTGTTCTAGAAGGGTACTCGGAAAATCGATGTATAGGGGATTCCCTGTATTTTATCTTGATTGGGTTATACATACAAAGAATCCTTCTTATATCTATTGATGTTTTTATATTTAATAGCATCACTGGTCGGGGCACACAGAAGCTCACAGCTAATTGAGGAAAAGAAATTGTCTCCGAAGAACCTTTCGTGGATACCGGTCATATTTTTCAAAACAGAGTTTAAGAAAAGAAAAAAAAAACCACAAAAAGATATAGGGAGGGGCGTAAATATGTGTGTTTTGAAACTGAGGTCACAAACCCTCGCTGGCCGTCTTTAGCTCAACTCTTGTCAAATCTCTACACAATTTTAAATAACATCCCACAGCCTTCTCTAAAGGTCAAACGTGACTTCCATCATTTCTTAGATAAGTACAAAACTTTTATAGTAACAGTAGAGCAATAATGATATAATAACATTTATAAATTTACTCAATTTTACAAGTTTAATTGAATAAGCATTTGGATTGCGACAATAATACTTTGGAAGAAAAGTTTTCTCAATCTTCATCGCAAGGGAAAGTGAATTTTCCTTAATTTACCTCTATTTATCAACTCGAAGGAAAAGTTCATCAAAACTTTGTTTTAATGATTGTACTGATACGTTTTTATGTTGCACAATTTTGACATCTCTTGGGCACTGTAACAGATAGTCGAATAAGAAAATCATACACTTTTCTTAAAAAAAATAAAAGAGTATGACAATGCCTTGATGCTTATTGAATTAAATTTTGAGTGTTCATTTCAAATTACCCCAATTGCACTTTAATCGACGGTTTTACGATTCATTACGGCTTCGTTCCCCTTTTTAGGACTTATACAAAGCAAATCATATCAACCAAATACACTACTTAAGTGTTGATTACTTTCAACAAAGCGTAATTCAGATAGTCGACCTCTTAATGTATCACACCTTTGAGAATTTTCGAGCTTCAAAAGCTGTCGTCTGCATCTAGACTTATTTCCGTCGGGAGAGCACCTCGCGCAGCTGGAAACGGCGCAAATTCTATTAACATTTCACGGGAGTTGCAGCACCATATGTTACAACGAAGTCCAGGCAATACGGTTGTCGCAAAATTTCCATAGGATGTTTCGACTCGAGGAAAATTGTTTGTAATTCGATTTACAAACGAATCTTTTTCTATTATGATCAAAGTCAGCAATGCCATGGTGGCATTAAAGCTCTTTATTGTTGATGAGAGTGAGAACGAGATTTCATCTTCGGCACCGAGGTTTCAGGTCCGTAGTGGTGATGTATGAGTAGGGGAGTGTCAATGCTATTTATTCTGAAGACCCAAGATAGGATTATAACAACTTTTAACCCTTTACCGACTCTAATCAACACTGGGCTGCACTTGACGACTGCCCTAATCTACTAGGATTAATTTATCTACTCCGGATTTTGAGGTTTCTAGCAATTCCGTGCGGAAAATATATCCTTTCCGAATATAATATTTTTTTTTTCTAATACTTTACAGTCGTCATTTTCATTTCAACATTATTTAAGATTTTTGTTGGTTGTTCAAAATACTTATTTATGCAAATACACACTAGATCGATGAATACATTTAAAAACACACACACATACAAAAAATGAATGAATAAATAAAAATGAAGAAACAAATAGGAGAGAAAGAATACAATCACATTAAGAAATGTAGTTTTCTAGGAGGACTTCAATGGCTAGGTGTTGTATAAAAACATGTGGAGGTGATTCATGTCTAGAAATCGATCTCTCGTAATTCAGTTATCATAATATATCTTCCAAACATTTTAAAGCTTTCATACTTTTTTTCATAGAATTATTTAAAATATATATCATATTCAATAAATATATTAAAATCTACAATTTATTAATGTCTGTAGTCTCTGTACACTTGTCGTATTCGTATTTGGTAGAACAAATCCGGCAAGTTAAACACTGCAGAAATGTTCGTTAATCTTCAATAACGCGTCATGTTATGCCTTTTTAAATGACAATATTAGTGTCATTTACTGATGATTGAATTCCTTTAAGGATGTTCTTACAAAAGACTAGAATTAATGGCCCTTGATTTTAAAATCGCTTAACCAGACTTCGCCATATGCGGAGCGACTGATGGACCCGCGTCTTGCTCGTGAGCAATCTTGCTGAGTTGTCCGCCAAGACATTTTATCTGAATTGTAAATGATGGAACATGATATTTCAACATCTTTATCCATATAAAAGAAGTGTTTATTTAATTACAGCCTACTTAATTTTCACATGTTAGCCATTTTAAGATAATCTCACACCAATCCGTGCTCATTTTTCATCCCGATCTGTAAACCTAGACCTGTTTTGGGAAATATGAGATCCCGATTTTTCTTCGCTAACACAGGGATAATTGCAGCGTTGTCCATAAGATATATGAGAAACGAGAGATCAACATTTTGTTCACACAGTTCTAAGATGTATTTTTCGTTCGTTATCATTTAAAGAATATTGACGGATTGTAAAAATGACAAATCGTTTGATATTTGCCATAGATAATTAATATAATTTTTTGTAACACTTAACATAATAAAAGAAACTGGAAAGAAGAATAAAAAAGGTTTATTTGTCCATATCTTTTTTCTTTCTTTTTTTTTCATTTGGGAAATTGTTTCCCTCTTTTTGAGGATGGGGTGGCTATTACTTGACTACCGTTGTCGCACATTAAGATATGTCTTCTGTAGAGGATTTTTACATAGTAGACCTTCCAAATGGGCCAGGGTTTTCTATCCGCATAGAAACTTCCAACCTACCACTATCAGTTTAGGGTTTCTCACACTAGAGGAAGAAATTGCTATAATAAAACAAAACAAACCTTCCTCACGTTATAAATTGCATTGGATTTCTCGATTTCAATTTTAGAAAATTAATTCAAAATCAAAAGGTATAGAAAATCAGTTTTCTACCTATTTATGAATTTGCTAAGTGAGTCAGGGCACCGAGGCAGAAAATATACCGAAAAATATCATTGCAAACAAGATTCGATCTATATGTTAGCTTCAGACGATTGATAATGAAATGTGAGTGATATCATCTAGACATGGTGTTATACAACTGATGCAGTATCATGCAATTTCTAAACCTCTTTACACAATGAAATTTAAAGCAAAATGAAATTATATCATTAGAAATAGTCGAATCACTTGCTAAAATGATGTTTGTGGGGAAATTGTTATCGCAGATGAATACAAAAATAGTGATCGAATGTTCACAGTCAACCTAACAACTATCTCGTATCCATATATATACTAAATTTGACAGTCGTGCTTTTGCTTTACAATGAAGTATTTTGTGAGTGAATTACAGTAAAACAATTTTGTTAATAAAATTTCAATTTGATGAATGACCTAGATTATAGATCAAGACGTCATAAAGATTACATTACATTAAGTACTGCAATTTTTAGATACCTAAATTTAGAGAATAAATCTCCTATATACATGAAATTTTTGTTTGTTTGGAAAATTAGAATTATATTTTTGATTAAATTAAAAGAACTAAAGCCATAATTTTATTATTTGACCCTGTCAATTCTTAAAAATCGAACTTTATTTTTATGAAATAAATTTTGACAAGACATCCAACTAGTAATATGCGCTGTAAACAGCTCGATCGTAATTTTGGGATTTACGGGGACCAGCAAAGATTGCTATCATACTGTCCTTTATTGAAACTGTGAATTTCTCTTTTATACCATATCTGGAGACGCCACTAACATTTTATTTATGTCTCTTAGACAAAATCATATTTAGAATTATGTATATATTTTTTAAATAAGCATAGCAGATTTAATTTTTCAGCGGATTTTTTTTAAATTCATACAGGAAAATACATACCATTAACTGTAACTGTCCTGATTTTACACACATTATTTTACAGATTTTAAATGAAGTCAAACTAAATTTTCTGAGCTTTGTATTCTCTTGATTATTATGTAGAAAAATCAAAACTATTTCTCTACTCAAGAAATAATGCAATATGAATTTGCTCCAATATATTTTGTACTATGTTGTATACAACACATAAATCTCAGACTTAAAGATAACCTTATTTGTTAAAAATTTTATTTCATAAAAAAAGAGATGAAAACCATGCAGGAAATCAAGATATTCTTTCAATAACATATCAATCATCAGGAAGCTTTCATTCCGATCGAAATGCATGTGCCTTATACAAATTATCTAATGATATCTAAATCACGACGCGTCCTTCTTTTTGTAAAAACTTGTTTGACTTTGATCAATCTATCCACCATAAATTATAGTCCACTACAAAGCCTGGTCTTTTGAAGTATTGGTTGAATTGAACATATTTTATTGTCAAGATATTATAGACAAAAGGATTGGGCACAAGTTCTTAAAACTTAGAACGCCCTCTCCTAAAAGTATTGGTTAACTTGTTGAGATTTATATTTTTATATTTGAGTCTTGCATGCTATTATTGTACGAGATACATGTACACTGTATCCTCCTTAGTTTTTGAATGTAATATCAAATGCTCATGGTTGAAATAAAAAAAGCAAAAAAAAAAAAAAACAAACAAACAAAACAACAACAAACAAACAAACCAAAAAAACAAACAAACAAAAACAAAAATAAAATACCAAAAAACAAAACAATACAAAACAAAAAACCCCAACAAAACACCCCCGAAACTAATAGATAAATAAAAAGCAAACAACCCAAATACCCCCCCCCCCTAAAAAAAACAACAAAAGAATAAAAACAAACAAACAACAACAACAACAACAAAACTCGTTCAAACCGATTTGTAGCATACTATATCATATTGAGCAATTGAGTAAAATATAAAGTTGGAAAGTTATGATTTGTTTCTCTTAAGTTTTCGACAACATAAGCAAAACAAATCAATTAACCATTTCATTAAACCAATGCACTCACTTCTTCTGACAAAATAGATATGAAAAAAAGATTGAAAATAATTGAATTACCTTTAAGCACAATTAGCATGAGTGAAAAACTTTACATGAAAGCATTGCTACATGTAAATATAGAATAGAATATAGAATAGAATAAGATTTATTTAAAGTCGGTATGCAAATGTAACAAATACAACACAAGCTCCAGAGAGCTTTTGACCGACATAGAATCTATTTCATTTCGTCTGTGAGTATTAACAGTAAATTCTAATTAGTACTTAAAAAGTTTCCGTATAGTAGTAGGTATATTAGCAGGTGTAGCTTTAAAATCTAGAATCTTTACGTCAAACAATCTGAGAAAATTTCCTGTGAAAAAAGATTTATCACTTGAAGAACGCAAGTCAGTATGATTTTAGCTTTTAAAAATATTTGCCAATAGAAATTTCGCTTATAGACATATAGATGTAAGTAAATTTTATAATTTTATTTAAAGCATATATTTCTCTTAATTAAGGTAGATGATCAGGTTACATGTATGCACAATTTCATACAGTCTAGAAATTTCGCCCAGGTGCCATCTGATCCCGTTGCGATTAATTACAATACAATGACTGACCAGCGGTCAGTTGATGGCCGAAGAATAGCTCAGACAGAGTGACAGGCGGGGTGTTTACATTTCCCCGCAGCACGCGCGCTTTGTTTGCGTGTCAGGACTCAATACTTCTAGTGCGGCTAACAGATTTCGATAGTGCGTAATTTTCCAAATGTGATAATACTTCCGTGGACCACCTCCGTGGGGTGGGTTAGAATTCGAGACAAAGTTTTAAATAGCAATCGTCCATAATTGGCTTAAATTGGGAGTGATACACAACACATATTTGAATTTCCTGTAAGCGCCCATTTTCATGCATGTTTCCGGCGCCAAATTTTTTTTTACAGTTGTGTTAGATGTATGTTATATATTTATTCACCAATGTTTGTATGTAAATATTTGTATACATTGAATACAACATATATGTATGTATGACTTTTATTAAAATAATTTTTGTCACTCTCTCCAGTGGCTATTGTTGTATGTATTCAGATTCCAATGAGAAACACATTCCCATGATTAGGGTGAAGAGACTGTTAATTATAGAAAATTTGCTTTTTTCAGCGTCTAACGCCATAAGAAAAGGCTCTTAAATACAGATTTCTTGGAGAGTAAAAGAAAATTTAGAGATGAATTATATATCATTATACACGGTGGATTTAGCCCACAGGGTAAAAAAATTTCCATATCAAATGAGATTTTAGGGAAACGCTTTCCCGGTTAACCATTGATTTAAAACAAGTATTGTTTCAATATTTGTTCATTCATTACGGAAATTTGTCAAATTTTCCTTCCGTAGACTAAATCAGACAGTTACATTATCAGCTAAAAGCCTTCTCGTCGAAAGGAAAATTGGTAAATTAGGCCCACGATTGAGCATCTAACACAGAGAATTAGGACCAATATTGATCACATCAAGTCTATGGAGTTCAGATTTAGCCTCGGGGGTGAGATAAGGCAAGCATGCCTGTTGTTAAGAAACCTATGTCAAGTATAACATCAACATCACATCTCACCTCAGACACAGTTCAATGTATTCTTTGGGTGGTATTTTGAATGGGTTGGATTTTAATCTTGTTTTGTTGATTTTGTAATATATATTGTTGCAAGCATAGACAATGATTATTTCAATTCAATGAAAACATTTTTTTTTAAAAAAATTATGATTTTCATGCGGACAAAGTCTTAATTCATTATGCGAAATGAAATTGAAAAATGTAGAAATCTATTAATTTTAAATTATTTATTCTGTGGGGAATGATATTCTATGCAAATTGATCTGAACTTATCTTGTTCTAATATCATTAAGGTTTAAAATGATTAGCGCAATAATTGATTACATTACACAATTCGAAAATAAAACAAATTCCTAAATAGATTCAAATTGTAGGACATGTTTACATCTGTGTGTGTTTTTCAAATGCGTTTTTAACATATTTAGTATAAAATCTTCATTGTTAAGTGCATGAAAACCATTGAAGCATCTGGAAAACTTTTGTGTATTTATTTGACATATCTTTAATACCGTCCGTTCCTCCTATATCTGTCTCTTTTCTCATACATGCCTTGTGTACCGCTACTCCTATGTTTACCATTTACATGTATATCGACATCTAAGGAACTATTGGTATCTTATGGCTTAAGCGAAATAAATTGAATTAAATTGAAAGCAAAGAATTTAGTTTAATAACGCAAGAATATTGCCACAATAGTTAAATATTAAAGTTTTCACATTGTTATTATTTCATTTTTTCATTGTCCGATATTTCAGGGGGGGACAAACCACCTCATACAAAACAAAATTAAAAACTATGAACATTGCCTTTTTTCAAACGTAATGTGACCATTTCACAGCAAAACCTTGATTTGCAGGAAATTCAAGGTTTTTTTAAAATTATTATTAATGTGGCCACAGTTATCCTACTCAGTAATGAGAAAATTCAAGTTGAATGGTAAAATCTGCGACCTCATAAACGCTTTATAAAATTCTTTAGGAACATACCAATCATTTGGAATTAATTAATTCAAATTTATGGTTAATGTACCTTTAAACATATCTTATTCGAAATTACAAGTACATGTGTACTTTGCTGGTGTATATCATTGCTTTGGTTTGAACATATTCTACTGTACTCTTTTTTTTTTTTTTTTCATTTTTAATACGCAGCAAAAATAATTAACTAAATCGTCCAGAAGCTCGAAATAAATGTTTGGATAACTGAAAATGCACTGGTTAAACTCAACACCCACCACCCTGAAGAAATATTTGACAATCAATGATGTCCAGTGGATAGAATGAAAATGGAGCAGATTTTTTAATAAGTCGTCTCTTATATATTATAATATCATTCAGGGTCCTCTGTAAAACCACGTGTACAATCACTCTCTTAAAAGGAGATAGTTCAAATTCAATATTATATCCAATTTTAGTATGTACGATATGAGAAGGGGTTTTGTGTTATGTTGAATACTGTCTATAAAATAATTGCGGGTTGGGTTATTTATTTATTTATTTATTTTTTTTGTAGTTAAACTTATTCATTCCATTTTGGATATTATATCAAGAACAAAAGGGTTATTTTAAGGTTTAGGATGAATGTAATCCTCGTAATTGAGAATATTGTATTTTGATCCTTTACTTATTTGCTAGAGGATTTATTTCTTTATGAAACCGAGTGCTGAATTGTGATGAACTTCATACTTTGGTTGTACGTAATTTTACTTAAAATGCTCAGACATTGTTGCAGTTATCTAACTGGGGAAATTAGAGTTGAATGGTAAAATTTGCGACGTCACTAAAACAAGAGAACTTGTCCAAAACATGTTTTCAAATTGAACCATTGGGAATATACGAGTTTATAGCTGATGTCTGCGTACATGGTAGATCAGCTGGTATAGGGACGTTCACGGAAATCCTAGATTTCCAATATCGGTCAGATCAGAGCTGTTAGAACACGTCAGTAACTGAACTTTTGCCAAATTTCAATACTAAAGGTGAAAGTTTCGGATCCTAGGAATCGAGTCACCACATTAAGAGGGGCACTGGCACAATGAAATCTAAGTTTGGCACTAAAGCAAAAACAATGAACATAAATATATCATATTCTTTTATCATTATTTTCACTAATATGCATCAGGGCAACGTGGCAATTCCACAAAGTCATTGGCAACACACAACGTGCTTGTTTTTTTTCTTTTTTGTTTTTTTTCGCTCCTTAATTCTACAAATCCTGTGGCAACGTACTCCGCTTCTACATGTATATCTAGGTTTTGGTTGCAAGTATGATGCAAGGAATTGGCATCCTCAACAGTGGACGAGGCGCAGACAGTCAAATTTGAGACTTGCAAAGACAAATGAAAAAGCAAAGATGATAAGGTATTTTGTTCAGGTACTCTGATGACGAATGGTCATAGGATGCAGTTATTACGAGATACAATCTCAACAAAATACATATGCATTGCACATGTAAAACAAGGTTGCTGATTTGGGATTCGCTTTCTTTTTCACCACACAAAGCTAATTGTCTTTTACCTTTTCCATTTGATGGGCTTATATGGCAATGGGGGGTAGAGGAAGTTTTCGGTGCCCCCATCCCACTTTAAAATATCATTCTGCATCTGCCATCGTTAAAAGATAAGAATGAAAACAACCCTTGTGTGTAAACGCTTTGATATTGTAGTTATCCGACGATTTAGTCGACAACAACGTAAAATACGGTAATTTCTATTTATGTAGCCATTCAGTTTCACAGGGAATACAACAACAGATACAGCGAATACGTACGGAGGATACGTAATCGCTAATGTTTTCCAAACAAGCCTAATCACCCTAACCTACCCAATATAACTCAAAACATCACGAGAAAAGTGGAAACAAACGAGGATAAGTATGTATTCGATAATTTGGAACAATGAGACAAGAAGGTAATCAAATTCTGTTGTCGTAAACGGTCAGACCTAATGATGGCAAGTGTCGCAAAACTTTGTAACACCACAATTTTATAATAGAGTGTGATAATAGGACTCGTTAGGAGATTTGCGCCAACAACAATGAGCCCCGCTGTGCTCACTGATTATCACAGATGGCCCCTATAATAACTATTGGTTATTTTTTCATTCAGTTTTGTTTGAGTACTAAAGAAAAATTCTATCACTTTCTATACAGTGCGAAAAATCGTAACGTTTGTCATTTTCCCACATTTCGTATTCAATTGACAATATACCTTAGTAAATGTGCATGCTAACCCTATTTACAGTTATGTAGTTGAGTATAATTCAAAATATATAATATTTAAATTTTTCAGTTTAATCAAAAGTTTACAACAAACGAGAATTGAACCTAAGTATTCTTTCCTTAGATCAAGGTACTGGTACATGTACATTATCATTAGTGTACATACATATTTATATCAGACCATTGTTATATCATACATTATTAAATTCATTCGTAATGAAAAGCAATGATAGAGATTACAAACAAACTACCTAGAAAGTACTATATTCTTCAAAAGTGTAGAATTTTACATGCATGCAAATCACTTTTGTTGAAAATGGAATTTTAAGTCGACTCCTCGCGCAATATGTTACTCATTATTGGTTTCCATGTATTTAATCAACTTTTGTCAACTAGAGGTCTGTTACAGATTCTGCGAGACGGTCTTTCAAAATCCCTCGAATTAAAGGTTACGGATGAAAAGTCTAGGTCACTGGAAGAGAAGTTCAGAATTCCTTATGTATAGGGGCCAGGATAGGGTTTAAACTATTAGTTTTCGTCTAAAATTAATTTGCCTGACTAGGGGAATAGTACCTTCTTTGAGGATCTTGAAATGTATTAATTTTCAAGATTACTAAATAAAGTTAAAAGTTCTTTCCAAAGGTAATCCCCAAATTTTTCGCATAGAAAAATATCGTAGTTATCTTTTCTTATCTAAGTTGTGCTAAACTTGTAGGAATGGTACCTTGAATAATGATCTTGTTTTCTATTGGGCACAAGGATGAATATAAAACGGCAAGGTCAATGAAAAGGACAAGACACAATCTACTTTCTTACCGCATCTCTGTCAAACCTTCAGGAATTATACACTAAGAAATGATAGCAACTTTAATTTCTATTAGTCTTCAATGTGCGAATGGCCAAGGTCACCGAAAAGGAAATGTCTAAATCCTTCGCCACATGTTTAAATCAATTTTATCAAATATACTCCAATGTTTTCAAAAGGGGATGAAAAAAGTCATGGACTCTGGAAGGAAGAGCCTTTATTTTATTGTTATCTGGTTTTTTGTTGTGCATTTTGTGTCCGACTTCAATGCATTGGGTCCACTAACACGAAGTTTACATTCTCTTGCACAGAGTTGCCGGTCCTTTCTCTCCCTTACACGTTTTTCAAAATTCTTGTAAAACTTTCAAAGAATAGAAAAACTATACTTGTGAGTGTTCCTTACTTTGTAAAATAACAATCAACTAACTTATTTGTTATTTTTGGCTCAAAACTTATTTACTCAAACGTTTGTTTGAGAACTCCGCAAAATAGTTGGAGCTAACGAGCCATTTCCATAGATCCGAAATTCCTCCATTTTTCTTGTATAATTACGTTTATCAGGTATATTTACTTATTACTTCCACAATCAGCTTGAGATTTATTAAGATGAGGCTTATGAGTTATTCATGGACAGTCCATTATTATTATCATATAGACAAAATATATTCTCAGTGCATTGTGTGTGGAAATAAATCTTTGAAACTGTACAGCTTCGTTTGGGGAGTCTAATCACCTGAAATGGTGATATCATACGCTGCATTATATTATGAGATATTAAGACATTTCATTTAGACAAATATCATTATTACTGACACATACATATTTAAAGATATATTTAATATATTTCAGAGAAGAATTTTATTGTTAAAATTTAATGCAATATTCATGTAAACACAATTTCTTGCTGGGTTCGAACTCGGGATCTGTGTGTCAAAGGTCTGGTGCTTTACCCGTTGAGCTACAAAGCTAATCAATTAAAATGAAATTTCCAACTTTAACATTTCCATCAAATTCCTACTTTAGGTCTCCGTAATGATTACAGGCACAAGTCTCAGTCAACTGGCATTAGGAATTCTGCATGTAAAGCATATAAATTGGCGAAGTAAACAATATGTTAAATGTAATCATAGTCCCAAAAACATATATACAAAATCCGAGTGTAGGGCAACACGGACCTCCGACAAAAGCGAAGGCAGGATCACGTGCCATGGAGGAGTAAGCATCCTCTGCTGATCGGTCACATCCGTCGTGAGTCCGTGGTCGAAACAAAGTAAACGGGGTTACCCGTCGTCAAATCTAGTACGAAAACGACAATCTAACAAAGGGTATGACACAAATGATTTAGTGATAATTTGTAATCGCAGACAAGGTCATTATAGCGACCGTATAATTTGCGAAATGATGACTTCAAACGAGATTCGTTATAACCCTACAACATCAACTTTTTTGTTAGTAGTTGGCCTCGCTTTAAAAAGTCTTCATACGCATGGCATGCTCTTGCGTATCGAATCAACTGGGAGACATACACACCATAAGCAGGTAATAGTGGTACATTACTACATAGAAAAGGAAACTTAACGATTGAAGCAGATCTGTCAGATTCTGTGGTGTCCTAGGAGAAAAAGAGAAGGGAAAAAAAACCAACAAAGGCATGACACTTTTAATTGGAGCAAACATTGCTATACAATTGTTTTAATATGCACATGCACTTCTACTTTGCCTTCAATACACCTTTGGTGTGTCCAGGGGTCCGTGATTGCCCAACTCTTGTTTTTGTATTCTATTTGGGACTTGCGGGATTGATCACTTGTTCGTTATCTTTGCCTTTACATTAAATCTTTTTATCACTCAACTATTCAAAAAAAAAATTTAAAACAGCAAACACCCCCCCCCCCCAACAACAACAACAACAGCAACTCTGAACATTTTTTCAAAAACAATTGATCAGAAAACTACTTTAAAACTTTTTATGGGATAATTCTATTAAATGCTGAAATGTGATAAAGTATTAATTTGAAGAATTATTCACAAAACGAGCACGCTTATTGATCCAGTTCTTAACATCAATGACTTCAATGTATTCAACTCAGGAACTATTGAAGTTGAACATAGTGTAAGTGATCATAAAGGTACATACATCTATATCAAAACTAATAGAGCATATAGTCGCTAAATATAGATACATAAAAAGTTGATTTTGAAAGCTAAACTCAC